>JAULUF010000042.1:37035000-37055000 GCA_031834385.1 Semotilus atromaculatus | reverse complement strand
AAGAACAAACATCTAACAATGGAATCAGAAAAATAAATGTGACAAACGGAAAACACCATGAACTTACTTAATTGTCAAATTGATAACACATTTATTAATTACTAGAGTTATCATGCTTTTCACTTTAGACTGAAGAAACTGATATACAATTTATTAGTTTCTTCTGAAAGATGCAGTAACACTCAGTCATTACTAGTGGGTTGATGTTATATTTTACATTATTGATATTAATTATGAACCTGTATATAGTTGTTCTCAGTGAGTTATGGAAAATAAGTAATTGATTGACTTATATTCTGAGCGATATTACTTACTCATTTATTAATCAGAGTTTGTTGTTATAATAGTTACTAGAGTGTTAATAATGCTTTACTCATTTGTTCCTGTGCAGTTATTATCAATAATGACGGAACATTATTATAAAGTGTTATTGTAAAAAAAAAATCCATTAACCCTTTAACTTTTTTGCATAGACATGAAAATCACTATCCAAACATAAATGGTTGTAATTCAAGAATGTTTTGCAATATAGACCTTGTTTTAAAGAAGACATTTGCCAGATTATTGTAAAAGTGAAATACATTATAAAAATGAGTTATAAGTTTGAGTTTATGAAAATGTACAAATGTACAAAAAAAATTATATAAAATATATATATTACAAAATTTTACTCTAAAACGGCAAGAGAATGAAAGTTTAATATCTGAACAAGTGTTCAAAATTTTAGGTGATATCTCAAAAAATGAGCTTTCAGTGAGATTTTATTTGATTTATTTTCAGTAGATGACAGCCAAGCTTCCTGACCATAAGGGCGCATCATTTCCATATGTTTTGAGTGATCTGACCATGATTTCCATAATATTCATTCAATTTATGAAGTAGACATCCTCTTCAGAAGTAGTATGGGTGGTTTGGCAGTATTTGATTTTAATTAAACCGCTAATAAACCATATAAAGAGCACATATGTGCGTTATAGCTCACAGCCGCATCACACATCGAGAATCCATAATATTTTTCTTTATATTTAAAACACTTTCAGACCTTTTTTTCTCATAAAATTGAATTGGTGTTATCTTTTGAACTCTTGACATGAAAACAAACTGAGGTTTCTACCAATCTTTCATGATTTTTCATGTTTATTGCTATTACAAAATATTGAAATATGAAATATTCTTGTTGCAAATTGATAAATTACTGCTCCTCTATCATTTTTTTTTTTTTTAAAGCCACCAAATATGAAAACTAGACCTTGTAAGCTTTCAAATTATATATAGTTTGTCAATAGGTTTTTACTAAGATATTATTGTTCTAAATATATAAATGGAAACACTGAGGAACAACATCAACTACTTTTCTATCATGCAGAACTTTTACACTTTCATGAATGATCTTTTATGGCTCTCTGTGTGAAATGGATTCACAATGGAGTCAGAAATATAATCTTATCTCAAAGGGAATAATAAATTATTTCTAAGAATAAAACAAGTTTCATTAAACAAGTCGTAATATTTTCAGTCATTTTGCTTCTTCTCCAGTAAATGATTTTTGGTGCTGGAAAACAAGACAAAACCTTTAATTTTTTGCAGTATAAAGCATTTATTAGTGTGAATCTAGTAACTTTATAAGTTAGTGATATTTGTTCTTGTTTAAGCACAAACTCAGTTCATTTTTATACATTTTTAATAAAACAAGACTTAATATCTTCACTCATTTTGCTTCTCCAGTAAATGCATCTTAATTTAAGAATGTTTATAATTCTATCATGCAGAGCTTTTACACTTTCATGAATGATCTTTTATGGCTCTCTGTGTGAAATGGATTCACGATGGAGTCAGAAATATAATCTTAACTCAAAGGAAAAACAAGTTTCATTAAACAAGACTTAATATCTTCACTCATTTTGCTTCTTCTCCAGTAAATGCATCTTAATTTAATAATGTTTATATATTATTTGGATACTGATCAATGTCCCGAAGTGCAATGGGGTGGGAAGGGCTTAGAGGGGAATTAGTAGTTTTTTTTCTTATAGTGCAAAATATTTTGTAAACTTTTTCAAAATAAATAAAAACACTAAATTACAACAAAACAAAACAAAAAACAACCACACAAAAATAAAAAATAAAATAAAAAGTAAAAATAATAATGTACACTGTAAAAAAAAAAACGTAAATTTACAGGTAACGGCCTGTATTTTTTACCGAAATTTGCCGTTTTGTCATTATACAGCGAATTCCTGTTATTTTACAGATATTTGCTGTAATTTAAAGGTCCACTATTAAATTTACAGGTAATTGCTTGTATTTTGGTTTTACACCAATTTTACATTTTTTTAAAGGAAATTGTCTGTATTTTTACAAGGTTATGTGTAATTTTACATAAAATATTCGTAATATTTTACAGATTTTTTCTGTTAAATTAGAAAATACAGAAAAGAAGGTATAACTGCAGAAATCAGCAGTCATTTAACATGTTTTCCTTGAAGATCATTAAGCATGTGGGTGTTAAAGTGAGTTTTAAGGTTAAATAATAGTATTTCCGTACTATATACGGTAAATAACTGTGATAGATTTAATGGTACATTTACTGTAATTTTACTGTAAAATACATTTAAATTTACAGTTTTTGAAAGTGAAAAAGAACAACTCATTGTATAATTTACAGTGAAAAACCGTAAATTGACATTCCCACAATTCCCTGCGTGACACTTCACATTTGATGTGTTTTTGTTGAAATAACTATGTTTCTTCATAGTTTTCTTAGTTTTTTTCGAATCAGTTATGTATATTAGAGTTTTATGTTACATTTAATGTTGTTAAACTAATGTTTATGGCATTTTTAAAATTTCATGTGTGTTACCATGATGGTGTTTAATGTTTGTGCGACTGACACTTTGCAGCTTCTATATATTAGTATTAACTCTCTTTAAGAGCTGCTTGTATTGAGCTTTGAATGATCATGTGACTCTCATCACCACTGTGGTTGTTGGTTGTCAGTGTATTACAGTGGTACAAAACAGATATTAATACTTCAATAGGTCAGTAAATTAACATTATATCAGATAATGAAAGATAATTTTGTGTAGAATAACAGTAATAAACCATAATTATAGGATAAGAAATTTTAAAAAAATTACAGTTTTTTACAGTTTTTTTCCTGATAGTATTTTTCCGTTTTTTAACAGACATTTTCTGGCGCCCCTGCTGCCAGAAAATTACCGTTTTTTTACGGTTTTTTTTTTACAGTGTAGATATATTTGTGCCTATCATGCAGAACTTGCACTTTTATGAATGATCTTTCACGGCTCTCTGTGTGAAATGGATTCACGATGGAGTCAGAAATATTATCTCAATTCAAAAATTATTTCTGAGCATAAACTAACTTAATTAGTGTCATTAAACAAGTCTTAATATCTTCACTCATTTTGCTTCTCCTCCAGTAAATGCATCTTAATTTAAGAATGTTTCTATAATAGTGCTGTATTTCCATCACGCAGAGATTTTACACTTTTATGAATGATCTTTCACGGCTCTCTGTGTGAAATGGATCCGTTCCTCTGGGAGTCTCTCCACATAAAGCGTCGAGCGCCTCTGAGTCTCTCCATCATTCGACTCCCAGGCTTTTCCCACAATGGAAGACCTGATCTCTCGGGAGCCCCGGGATCTGGGAAGAGCTCTGTGCATCATCACAGGAGCGTCTAAAGGTTACGGCCGGGCGCTGGCGTTCCAGCTGAGCTGTCGGCTGAAGCCCAGATCTGTCCTGGTTCTGGTGGCCCGAAACAGAGCCCAGCTGAACGAGCTGAAGGAGGACATCGTGAGTCTGTGTGGACAGAACAAACTGGACGTCCGGTGCGTCCAGGCGGATCTGGAGGAGACGGAGGGAGTGGAGAAGACGGTGCAGGCGGTTAAAGACACGGCCTCGACTGACACGGACCACGTGCTTCTGATCAACAACGCAGGTGTGTGTGCGGAAGGTTATGTTTCTGTTTTGTTATTATGTGTACGTTAAAGTCCCCAGCTTTTAACCCTTGTGGACATTTTTGGCTTTTTCAGGTTTTTTTTATTTGATCACTTTGCCTGTGTTAATGCTAACTGCATAAAATTTGGCACAGGTGTGTATTTTTATTGGAATTTTACTATTTCACGGCCATTTCCTTTAAAAAATCTATTTTGCACTAGGTACACAACATACGCCTTCTGGACAAAAAAATCCCCATTGAAACTGCAATTTTTTATTCCAGGGCCATTTAACTATAAAATGATGCAATCTTTGATAAGAGGCTTTCATTCTGTTGGCAAGGCTTAAAATTTTTTACTATTTTTTATCAGATAAAGATAAAAAAAAAATCTGCTGCGGCATATTATTATAGCCAATTGGATAAATTATGCAACGACATTTGTGTGGGTGTGTTGGTATAGATGTCAGTGTGTGGTTAGTTTGTGTGTTATAAAAAAATTAGTTTGTGTGTGTGTGTGTGTGTGTGTGTTTGTAATATTCAGAGAGAAAAACTCAACTGCAAATAACAAATCCAATCACTGTATGCACCAGTGGAGTTTTGCTGGCACCCTTTTACAAAATCTGTAAAAATATGTTGTTGTTTTTTTAACATGGACATTTTTGTCCTCTATGTAGCTATGTGTAACTTTTTTTAATTTATGCTAAAGTAACTCTCCACTTTTTTTTGGAAATAAGCTCATTTTCCAGCTCCCCTAGAGTTTTACCGTTCTCGAATCCATTCAGCCGATCTCCGGGTCTGGCGGGAGCACTGTTAGCATAGCTTAGCATAGATCATTGAATCGGATTAGACCGTTAGCATCTCTCTCAAAAAAATGACCAAAGAGTTTAGATATTTTTCCTATTTAAAACTTGCCTCTTCTGTAGTTACATCGTGAACTAAGACCGACGGAAAATGAAAAGTTGTGATTTTCTAGGCCGATATGGCTGGGAACTATACTCTCATTCCTGCGTTATAATCAAGGAGCTTTGCTGCCGTACCATTAGTGAGCCGGCGCAGTGATATTACGCAGCGCCTTAAAATTAGTGCCGGTCACGTTGGAAGTTATATAGCTGGGGACTATTTTAAAAAGGAAAAATATCTAAACACTGGTCATTTTTTTGAGAACGGTCTAATCAGATTCAATGATCTAAGCTAAGCTATGCTAAAAGTGCTACTCTAGCGGAGTTGAAAATGAGCCTATTTCCACAAAAGTACAGTGTTCCTTCAATGTTGTTTATGTGTCTATGTGGTGTTTTTAATATGCTTTAAGACAAACCATGTGTAAGTTCATAAGTCGACAGAGTATTTTCTGCTTTAAACTGCAGTGAACCAAAGACAGTCTCAAAAACACGGTGTGAAATCGCTGGTGTTTCTGCGTGTACTAAATGAGGCAAGGGTGTCGAGTTACATTCAAGCTATTTTAAGGCATGAAGAATTTTAAGGATTTTCTTTTAAAATATGTAATTTTGGTGATCAAAGATGAGTTTTAAGGGATATAATGATTGACTACAGGGAGACTTTATGGGAACATTCCATTCTTCAAACATGAGAATGTTACTTTTAAATGTTTTCTGAAACAAGTAGTAACATTTACATTAAAAAAATTCGATGAATGTTTAATAATTCCATAATGTTTTCGTGCTAAGGTTTTGAGAACATTATTAAAGACCAGATAACTTTAAATTTTAAAGTTACTGGAAGAACGCTTGTTCATAATGTTGAGAGAGCCGATCGTTCTCTTGTAATGTAAAAAAAACGTGTCTCTTTCTTTTCAGCCTCTCAGTGAGTGAGAGGAGGCGGGGCTCATTTGCATATTCATAGAACCACATATACTAAACGAGGCAAGGGTGTCGAGTTACATTCGGTTATTACGGCATGAATAAAAATGAAGGAAAAAACACTTTAATATGTAATTTTGGTGATCAAAGATGAGTTTTAAGAGATAAAATGATTGACTACAGGGGAACATTTCATTCTTCAAACATTATGAAAATGTTATGTTACAATTAAATGTTCTCTGAAACAAGTCGTAACATTTCCATGAATGATGTACAAATAATGTGTTTTACGTTTTGAGGACATTATTAAAGATCAGATAACTTCAATTTTAAAGTTACTCTTGTAATGTAAAGAAACGTGTGTCTGTTGTTCTCAGCGTCTCTGGGCGACGTGTCTCGCTTCGCTCTGTCGTTCACGGACCCCGCGGAGGTGAACCGTTACCTGTCGCTGAACGTTAGCGGCGCGCTCAGTCTGACGGCCGGCGTTCTGCAGGCGTTCCCTCGTCGTCTGGGTCTGAGGAGAACCGTGGTGAACATCAGCTCTCTGTGTGCGCTGAAGCCCTTCCCCTCGTGGGTCCTGTACTGCACCGGGAAAGCGGCCCGAGACATGATGTTCCGGGTGTTAGCCGAAGAGGAGCCGGATGTACGGGTGCTGAGTTACGCCCCGGGTGAGTGTCGAGTTCTGATGACCGATCTCCTGAACCTGAAAGCTGGAAAGATATTGCATGTTTTAGGAAATGTTTAGCATGTTTTAGGAAATGTTTTGCATGTTTTAGGAAAGGTTTTGCATGTTTTAGGAAATATTTTGCATGTTTTAGGAAAGGTTTTGCATGGTTTAGGAAATGTTTAGCATGTTTTAGGAAAGGTTTTGCATGTTTTAGGAAAGATTTTGCATGTTTTAGGAAATGTTTAGCATGTTTTAGGAAAGATTTTGCATGTTTTAGGAAAGGTTTTGCATGGTTTAGGAAATGTTTAGCATGTTTTAGGAAAGGTTTTGCATGTTTTAGGAAAGATTTTGCATGTTTTAGGAAATGTTTAGCATGTTTTAGGAAATGTTTTGCATGTTTTAGGAAAGGTTTTGCATGTTTTAGGAAAGATTTTGCATGTTTTAGGAAATGTTTAGCATGTTTTAGGAAATGTTTTGCATGTTTTAGGAAAGGTTTTGCATGTTTTAGGAAAGATTTTGCATGTTTTAGGAAAGGTTTTGCATGGTTTAGGAAATGTTTAGCATGTTTTAGGAAAGATATTGCATGTTTCAGGAAAAGTATTGCATGTTTTAGGAAAGGTTTGGCATGTTTTAGAAAAGTTTTTGCATGTTTTAGGAAAGGTTTTGCATGTTTTAGGAAATGTTTTGCATGTTTTAGGAAAGATTTTGCATGTTTTAGGAAATGTTTTGCATGGTTTAGGAAAGATATTGCATGTTTTAGGAAAGATATTGCATGTTTTAGGAAAGAAACGGCTTGTTTTAGGAAAGATATTACATGTTTTAGGAAAGGTCTTGCACGTTCACTGACGGTGTGCTGGACTCACTGTGACCCGCAGGTCCTCTGGACACAGACATGCAGCTTCAAGCTCGTCGTTTCTCAGGGGACCTGAACCTGCGTCGCTCGTTCTCCTCGATGTTCTCCGAGCACCAGCTTCTGTCCTGCGAGGAGTCCGGGTCCAAACTCATCAAACTCCTGCTGGACAACGACTTCTCATCCGGAGCGCATCTCGACTTCTACGAGCTTTAGGAGCAGATTCACACTTACAGCTCGTGTACATACAAACATGTGCTTCTTCCTAGGGTTTCCAGCACAAATATATAAACATTCTTACATCAAGATGCATTTACTGGAGAAGAAGCAAAAGGACTGAAGATACTAAGATCGGAAAATGAATCAAAATGAAGTGAGTTTCTGCTTAAAACAAGAACAAATATCTGACAATCGAGTCAGAAAAATAATCTTGTTTTCCCTTTGATTTAAGTGTATTTTTCTGACTTTTTGTTTTAAGCACAAACTCACTTCATTTTGGTTCATTTTTCAGACTTAATATCTTCAGTCATTTTGCCTCTCCAGTAAATGTGAATCCTTCATAATTCAGTTCAATTCAGATCACATTTACTGAAGACTGAAAAATGAATCAAAATCAGTGACTACATTTTAAGATATTTCATTGTTTAGATAATTGTGCTGATTTTATTTTTGATTATTTGTTTATTTTAATTTTACATTTTTATTATTTCATTTTTTCGTAAGTGTTTTATTTTTACATTTTATGGTAAAGTTTTTAGTGTGTTCATTTTTTATGATTTAAGTTTCAGTGTTTTATTTTTATGTTTTCCTTTTTTTAATTGTTTATTTTAATTTGACATATTTGTGTTTTCCAGCACAAATATCTAAACATTCTTGAATCAAGATGACTGAAGATATTAAGTCTGAAAAATTGATAAAAAATCAGTGACTTCATTGGCAGATATTTCATTATTTAGATATTTGTGCTGGAAAACAAGACAGAAACACAGAGGAATGTCATGCTATACCGTGTTGTTGATAGATTTGTGTTCTTTTTATTCATTTTATGTCTACGTTAAAAATCTGTAAATTTGTTTAGACATATGCACACTTTTTTATAGAACGAATAAATAAATGTTGCTGGTGTTTTACAGCTGCTGTGTGGAGTTTGTTATTACAGTAATGCAGCTGAGGACCTCTAGTGGTGATCGACGGAAGTACAGAGGAAAGTTAGGAAATCAAAGAATATTCAGAGAATATTTAGACTTATTTTCTCCACTATATCTTTGGTGTTTTCCCGTAATAAATTAACGATAGGGTACAACAGCCGTATCTGGGATTAAAACTCACCGCAATATGTTTTCTTAAAGAGACAGTTCACCCAAAAAATGAAAATCGTCATCATTTACTCACCCTCAAATTTTTCCAAACCTGTACGAGTTTATTTCTTTTGCTGAACACAAAAGAAGATATTTTTAAAAATGTTGGAACTAAACAGTTGATGGACCCTATAGACTTAAATAGTATTTTTCTTTCCTACTATGGAAGTCAATGGAGTTCATCAAATTTGATACTGATTTTATACAACAGTTCAATAAATAAGAAGTTAATATTGTGTTATATTTTGGACACAATATTGTCTGTTTTTGTTAGCAGAACTGTTGTGCTTCTCCGAAAATGTCACTTCTGAATAAATCCGCGGTTTGAGCGAATCAATCAGGTGACTCAATGATTCAATGACTCGTTCATAAAGAGACCGAACTGAATGAATCAGTCGTTTGAACAAATCTAATGAATAGATGACTCACTCATTTACCGCCACCTACTGGCAGTTTTAGTTTCTTATTTAGAATATCATTTCATGTAAAAACATTACATATTTCCAAATGAATAAAAACCCTATAAAAGTACAGTTCACTCAAAAATGAGTAAATGTTTATGTGTAATGAATTCTATGTTGAATCAAAAAAAAAAAAAATTCTTAAGCTACTTTTTGTTGAATTCTTTTCGAATTTAACACAAAAATTACTTATGTTTTGGGGGTAATTGTTTTAGCCAAATTTGCAAATTTATTCACATTGTGCAATTAGTTTGACAGTCCTAGATTCCCCCCCCCCCCCCCCCCCCAAAGTAATTTCTTTAATAACTGAAGAATATGTAAAAGTATGGTATTTGAGGTAAATCATAAAATAATAAATAGTTTTTTGACAAGACATGGTTAGATTAAAATGACCAATGTCATTTATTAATTCATATTTAGTCAGATTCAGTCCATTTAGGTAATCACCGAATTAATAATGAAACCATTAAAAATATGATGCTCATCAAATAAATGCAATTTATTGTTAAGTGTAAAGCCATATTCAATTATTATGGGACGGGTTTATTGGGCAGGCAAACAGAATAATATGTTTTTTTTTATTACATTTCTGTATTTTTGATGATAGTGTTTTTTTATTGAATACCATAAAAAAATAAACCGAATATTAGACCCTATTTGGACAGTGAAAGGCAGATTATATAGATTTCAGAAACATAGGATTCTCCACATCTGATCTGACATTAACACTTACAGGCTTTTTTTCATTCTTCCTGTCACATGACACACACAAGCGGTCTCTTTGATGGAGCCGGTTGCCATGGTAACAGCTGAGAGCTGATGTCATCGTGGATTTGTGAATGGAGACCAAGTGTGTGAAATAACCTGCAGCTCTCCTGGAAGAGAAATGTGTTTTATAGAGAGATCCATGAGATTCGCTTCTCAGTGTTTCTTTGTGACTCCGCAGGATTGACTAAGACTCGTTCGGGAGAAATTCGGGAGAAATTTATTAAAATTAAAAAAAAAATTTTTTATGTAGGCCTATGTTTTAAAGGTGAAACCTACATGGCAACACTTTAATCTTTTCAAAAACACAAACAATAACATGAAAAAAAAGAGTAAAAAGGTTAAATATATGCAAAGATGTCATGACCAATTACAATTCAGTATGCAAATCCCACATCAATATGCAAATATCGCATAATCTGCTTTCAGTGAGTGATAGATTTTCAAAGCCTGAGGAACATTAACACAGAGCTGCCAAACAAATACTGGAATTATAGGAGAATTTAATATAAAAAAAACTGGACTTTTCATTGTTTCACTCAGTGTGTTTATTATTAGTGACGGGGATTTTACAGCGACTCTTTCTGCGAGTTGCATCGTTCCGCCAGTAGGTGGCGACAAACGACTCTCTCTATGAGCGACTCAACTGAGTCAAATCGAATCGAAAATGAAAAACAATGATTCGTTCATGGACGCCACTATGTTTAATCTGAACACTACAGATGTTTTGGAGAATATCTACATCATTTGATTAATAAAGGAAATTTGATGGTGAGCAAAAACCGTATATGGGTTATTTTTAATCCTTTACGAAGCTCCGACTCCGGTTTCATCCATATAGTAGCCTAACCTTTTGAACATATTTCTGGCCAAATAGTCATTGAATTTTAACGTTGTTTACATACTCATAGGCTCCTTCTGATGTTTGATCAGACAGACAGTAGTACATATTTGACCTATTGAACCTATTTATCGATAAAGAGTCTTCAAATGGTAACTTATACATTCTCATAGACGTCTTTTGATGTCACATCAACCATACAGTGGTCCATATTACACCTATGGAACATATTTCTGGCCAAAGAGTCATCAAAGGGTAACTTACTAAGCGTTCTCGTAGACGTATTTGATGTTACATCAAGCATACATTGGTTCATATTAAATATGTTTGAGGAAAAACGTGAATATAATAAATATGCTTGCTGAGGAAATATTTCACATCATTTTTATGGGCTCTCTCAGGAGTGCGCATGCGCACGTCGCTGCCTGACTGACTTCATGCCATATACTACGCACATGCGCAGTGCCGTCTGCGTTTCAGGGGGCGTGGCTGACGCGCGAGAGAGGGGCGTGGCTGAGGTGGGTGTGTGGCTCAGCTGATACACGCATCTGACTATCATCATCATCATCATCATCATCATCTGAGACCTGTTCCTGTAAAGATAAACACCGCTCGGTGGTTTAATGGACTCGCTGTGGACGCGTCGGTGAATGAACGCGACCGATGTGACGCGCGCCGCTGTCCGCGGTGCTGGAACAGTGAGTACGAGCACGCATTATAACCAGCGCTATTATAAAGACCTCCATTCTCTCTCTCGCACATAAAGCCAGCGAGCACGCATTATGTAATGCATTGAAGGAACGAAATAGCAGGTTTCCATCTTCATGCTGCGTCTTTGTGTGTGTGCAGAAGCTGGAGATTGTTAGGCAGAAAATGGAGAGTGTGTATTAGAGCAGGGCTTTATTAAGATGCATGCTTTTAGAAGGAGCTGCAGGTCTCTATTCAGACACAACACAGCACATGAAAGGCGATGCAATCTTTTGTGTTTAGACACAGGTGGACTCGACACTGACCCCTCAGATCAGAACTTACAGGTTTTCAGGGAGGATGAGGCCTTAAGGAGCCAATAAAAGTTTGCTCATGCATTCTGATTCACTTTACACACAAAGCCACACGTAAGTCACCTCGTGGCCCATAACAAGCCAATGTGCCAAAGCAAATGTGTGTGAGATGTGCAAGTGAGAGAACAGATGAGGTAATGGTAAAGCACTGGAGTGTGAAGCCCCTGTTGGTTGGACATGGTGCTGCAACTCACTCACAGTCTTTAATGGCATCAATATGTGACCCTGAACCACAAAACATGGGTCAATTTTTTTAAATTGAGTTGTACACATCATCTGAAAGCTGAATAAATAAGCTTTGCATTGATGTACGGTTTGTTAGGAAGGATATGACAATATTTGGCCAATAATTGGAATCCGACGGTGCAAAAAAATCACAACATTGAGAAAATCTCCTTTAAAGTTGTGCATTAATGTTCAGATTGTGCTGCATTCACTCACAGAAATAAATGTTTTATACATTTAAAGTAGGAAATTTAAAAAAAAATTCTTCATGGAACATGATCTTTACTTAATATCCTAATGATTTTTGGCATAAAAGAAAAATCTATAATTTTGACCCGTACAGTGTATTGTTGGCTATTGCCACAGATATACCGTGTGACTCGTGACTGGGTTTATGATCCAGGGTCACATATGAGTGTTTACAGGTTTCTTACACACATTTTCAAAACTTTGCCTCTTTTTTTTCAAAACTTTACACACAAATCCAAGAATTGCACACAAAATGCAAAATGACGAACATCTCTTGCAAAATAAAGCACTGCATTCAAAATATCACAAATATCTCAAAAGCAAACATTTGTGTTACATTGCAAACACGTTTGCCATATTATTATATTTTTGGATATATCATATGCACACAGTTATTTAAAAATCATTTCACGTACATGGGCCAGGGAGCATGCTGGGAGATGTAGTACAGGTGTGGGCCAGGGAGGATGCTGGGACATGTAGTGCAGGTGTGGGCCAGGGAGGATGCTGTGACATGTAGTGCAGGTGTGGGCCAGGGAGGATGCTGGGACATGTAGTGCAGGTGTGGGCCAGGGAGGATGCTGTGACATGTAGTGCAGGTGTGGGCCAGGGAGGACGCTGGGAGATGTAGTGCAGGTGTGGGCCAGGGAGGATGCTGGGACATGTAGTACAGGTGTGGGCCAGGGAGGACGCTGGGACATGTAGTGCAGGTGTGGGCCAGGGAGGACGCTGGGAGATGTAGTGCAGGTGTGGGCCAGGGAGAATGCTGGGACATGTAGTGCAGGTGTGGGCCAGGGAGGATGCTGTGACATGTAGTGCAGGTGTGGGCCAGGGAGGATGCTGGGACATGTAGTGCAGGTGTGGGCCAGGGAGGATGCTGGGACATGTAGTGCAGGTGTGGGCCAGGGAGGATGCTGGGACATGTAGTGCAGGTGTGGGCCAGGGAGGATGCTGGGACATGTAGTGCAGGTGTGGGCCAGGGAGGATGCTGGGACATGTAGTACAGGTGTGGGCCAGGGAGGACGCTGGGAGATGTAGTGCAGGTGTGGGCCAGGGAGGACGCTGGGAGATGTAGTGCAGGTGTGGGCCAGGGAGGACGCTGGGAGATGTAGTACAGGTGTGGGCCAGGGAGGATGCTGGGAGATGTAGTACAGGTGTGGGCCAGGGAGGACGCTGGGAGATGTAGTGCAGGTGTGGGCCAGGGAGGACGCTGGGAGATGTAGTACAGGGAGGACGCTGGGAGATGTAGTACAGGTGTGGGCCAGGGAGGACGCTGGGAGATGTAGTACAGGTGTGGGCCAGGGAGGACGCTGGGACATGTAGTGCAGGTGTGGGCCAGGGAGGACGCTGGGAGATGTAGTGCAGGTGTGGGCCAGGGAGGACGCTGGGAGATGTAGTGCAGGTGTGGGCCAGGGAGGATGCTGGGAGATGTAGTGCAGGTGTGGGCCAGGGAGGATGCTGGGAGATGTAGTGCAGGTGTGGGCCAGGGAGGATGCTGTGACATGTAGTGCAGGTGTGGGCCAGGGAGGATGCTGGGACATGTAGTGCAGGTGTGGGCCAGGGAGGATGCTGGGACATGTAGTGCAGGTGTGGGCCAGGGAGGATGCTGGGAGATGTAGTTAGGGTGACCACCCGTCCCGCTTTGCGTTGCGCCGCACAGCATTTTCACCCCTTGTCCCGCACGTCGCATATTGAGAAAATGTCCCGCATTTTCATCAGTCTGTTGATTTTTTTTGATTTTTTTAAACTTTTGCCTTATTAAGAAAGCATTTTATTTATTCTTTTTGGTGCGTAGTTTTTCGCCTATATTTAACAGCGCTTCGTCAGAAGTGCAAATACTGTACAACAGACGTTTTTTGAATCCTATCCAATGGTTGAAAGGAGTAGGCTAAACACGTCACTGGTTGGCTGTGACGGCTGTCAATCAAAATGGGAAGAGGTGATTCGTTCCATGTGTTCCTTGACAGAAAACAAATTGATAATTCGGTAAATTAAAATTGAACAGAATTTATCAACTTGTTGCCAGCTGCGGTTGTAAAAATATGAAAGTTTTTGGTTTAATATATTCTTAATATATTAGACTTTCAATGATCTAATTTCATGTTGTTTTATATTTTTATTTGTTCTTATTTATTTTGTTGGATTTTAGTTGGACTTGGTCAGAACTGTTTCAAAAATAGTGATCTGCATGATGCCTTTGGCCTCAGTGATGTTGAACTTAAATGACATGTCAAATAAAGACATGTTATGTTACATTGTGATGTAATGGTGTGGAAGGGACTAAACAACAAAGGCAGAATGCAAATGTTTTTATTAAGTTAGATAAACATTATATAACAGGTTTAGGTTGTTTTAGTGTTGGTAACGTCCCACATTGTCCCACACAAACTTATAATCGTCCCACATTTGGTTTGTTTGATGGTGGTCACCCTACATGTAGTGCAGATGGGGACTGTGACAAAACCGTGATGCATTTTTATTTTTCAGGATTCTTTGATGAATAGAACGTTCAAAAGAGCAGCATTTATTTGAAATTGAATCTTTTGTAACATTTTAAATGTCTTTACTGTCACTTTTGATGAATTTAATGCATCTTTGATGGATAGTAAAGTGTTTTTTTTATGTTACGTACCACAAATTTTACACTTTTGATCAATTTAATGTATCTCTGATGAATAGTAAAGTGTTTTTTGTGTTTTTTTTATGTTACATACCAGAAATTTTACACTATTGATCAATTTAATGCATCTTCGATGAATAGTAAAGAGTTATTTTTTTTAAATATATGTTACTTTGTTGAATGTTTAATGTGTTTTCTCACCCCTGTTCCCGCCTCAGTGTCTGTCAGGAGGTCCGGCATCAGTATCGGCCCATGTGGAGGTTGAGTGACGGCCCGGTTCGCCCAGGATGGGTAGTGTCGGCAGTGGGGTGGCGGGCGAGCAGGAGTTCGCCATGAAGAGCGTGGGCACGCGCACCACCCTCCCTCGAGGCCCGGCCCTGACCCGGCGAGATCATGTCAGATCCAGCGCCGAGCGGCTCCACCCGCCTCCATCCGATCGGCTCCACCAGCCTCCGTCATCCGAGGGCTCCAGTGACGAGTTCACTGCAGATCGAGGACTGGGGAACATCACCTCGTCCCGGCTGGAGAGGGGTCCGGGGAACGGGCACGGGCCGGAGGGGAACGGGAAACACCGGACCGGAACCGGAGGAGGAGTGACTCTGGATGCGTGTGGGAACGTCGTGGCTCACGGCGCGGAGAAGAGCCATGATGGAGTCGCGTCGGGGAAGAACAGAGACGGGAACAACGGCAAGAGGGACGGTCGAACGCCTCCTAAGATTCTCGCGGTCTCGGGGAAACTTGAGCAGGTACGACTGAAGCGGGAGATGATGGAACACATTTATGAGGGCTATTTAAAGGGATAGTTCACCCAAAAATTAAAATTAGCCCATGATTTACTCTCCCTGAAGCCATCCTAGTATATGACACTCTTCTTTCAGACGAACACAATCATATATTAAAGAGTTATATTAAAAATGTCCTGGCTCTTCCAAGCTTGATAATGGCAGTGAATGGGTGTTTCTGTTTATAGTTAAAATTTATTTAAAATTCTATAAAAAATTTTGTTTATATTCTGTTTCTGTTTATATTTTTAAGTCCATAAAAGTACATCTATGGATATGGAATATGGATATGGAAAGTGCATCTATCATCATAAAAGTACATCTATAATCATAAAAGTGCATCTGTCCATCATAAAAGTGCATCTATCCATAAAAGTGCATCTGTCCATCATAAAAGTGCATCTATCCATCATAAAAGTGCATCTATCCATAAAAGTGCATCTGTCCATCATAAAAGTGCATCTATCCATCATAAAAGTGCATCTGTCCATCATAAAAGTGCATCATATAGTGCATCTATCCATCATAAAAGTGCATCTATCCATCATAAAAGTGCATCTATCCATCATAAAAGTGCATCTGTCCATCATAAAAGTGCATCTATCCATCATAAAAGTGCATCTATCCATAAAAGTGCATCTATCCATCATAAAAGTGCATCTGTCCATCATAAAAGTGCATCTATCCATCATAAAAGTGCATCTATCCATAAAAGTGCATCTGTCCATCATAAAAGTGCATCTATCCATCATAAAAGTGCATCTATCATCATAAAAGTGCATCTATCCATCATAAAAGTGCATCTATCCATCATAAAAGTGCATCTATCCATCATAAAAGTGCATCTATCATCATAAAAGTGCATCTATCCATAAAAGTGCATCTATCCATCATAAAAGTGCATCTATCCATAAAAGTGCATCTGTCCATCATAAAAGTGCATCTATCATCATAAAAGTGCATCTATCCATCATAAAAGTGCATCTATCCAGAAAAGTGCATCTGTCCATCATAAAAGTGCATCTATCCATCATAAAAGTGCATCTGTCCATCATAAAAGTGCATCTATCATCATAAAAGTGCATCTATCCATCATAAAAGTGCATCTATCCATCATAAAAGTGCATCTATCCATAAAAGTGCATCTGTCCATCATAAAAGTGCATCTGTCCATCATAAAAGTGCATCTATCCATCATAAAAGTGCATCTGTCCATCATAAAAGTGCATCTATCATCATAAAAGTGCATCTATCCATAAAAGTGCATCTATCCATCATAAAAGTGCATCTATCCATAAAAGTGCATCTGTCCATCATAAAAGTGCATCTATCATCATAAAAGTGCATCTATCCATCATAAAAGTGCATCTATCCAGAAAAGTGCATCTGTCCATCATAAAAGTGCATCTATCCATCATAAAAGTGCATCTGTCCATCATAAAAGTGCATCTATCATCATAAAAGTGCATCTATCATCATAAAAGTGCATCTATCCATCATAAAAGTGCATCTATCCATCATAAAAGTGCATCTATCCATAAAAGTGCATCTGTCCATCATAAAAGTGCATCTGTCCATCATAAAAGTGCATCTATCCAGAAAAGTGCATCTATCCATCATAAAAGTGCATCTATCATCATAAAAGTGCATCTATCCATCATAAAAGTGCATCTATCCATCATAAAAGTGCATCTATCCATCATAAAAGTGCATCTGTCCATCATAAAAGTGCATCTATCCATCATAAAAGTGCATCTATCCAGAAAAGTGCATCTATCCATCATAAAAGTGCATCTATCCATCATAAAAGTGCATCTGTCCATCATAAAAGTGCATCTATCCATCATAAAAGTGCATCTATCCATCATAAAAGTGCATCTGTCCATCATAAAAGTGCATCTATCCATCATAAAAGTGCATCTATCCAGAAAAGTGCATCTATCCATCATAAAAGTGCATCTATCCATCATAAAAGTGCATCTGTCCATCATAAAAGTGCATCTATCATCATAAAAGTGCATCTATCCATCATAAAAGTCCATCTATCCATCATAAAAGTGCATCTATCCATAAAAGTGCATCTATCCATCATAAAAGTGCATCTATCCATCATAAAAGTGCATCTGTCCATCATAAAAGTGCATCTGTCCATCATAAAAGTGCATCTATCATCATAAAAGTGCATCTATCCATCATAAAAGTCCATCTATCCATCATAAAAGTGCATCTATCCATAAAAGTGCATCTATCCATCATAAAAGTGCATCTATCCATCATAAAAGTGCATCTATCATCATAAAAGTGCATCTATCATCATAAAAGTGCATCTATCCATCATAAAAGTGCATCTATCCATCATAAAAGTGCATCTGTCCATCATAAAAGTGCATCTATCCATCATAAAAGTGCATCTATCCAGAAAAGTGCATCTATCCATCATAAAAGTGCATCTATCCATCATAAAAGTGCATCTGTCCATCATAAAAGTGCATCTATCATCATAAAAGTGCATCTATCCATCATAAAAGTCCATCTATCCATCATAAAAGTGCATCTATCCATAAAAGTGCATCTATCCATCATAAAAGTGCATCTATCCATCATAAAAGTGCATCTGTCCATCATAAAAGTGCATCTGTCCATCATAAAAGTGCATCTATCATCATAAAAGTGCATCTATCCATCATAAAAGTGCATCTATCCATCATAAAAGTGCATCTGTCCATCATAAAAGTGCATCTATCCATCATAAAAGTGCATCTATCCAGAAAAGTGCATCTATCCATCATAAAAGTGCATCTATCCATCATAAAAGTGCATCTGTCCATCATAAAAGTGCATCTATCATCATAAAAGTGCATCTATCCATCATAAAAGTGCATCTATCCATCATAAAAGTGCATCTATCCATAAAAGTGCATCTGTCCATCATAAAAGTGGATCTATCATCATAAAAGTGCATCTATCATCATAAAAGTGCATCTGTCCATCATAAAAGTGCATCTATCATCATAAAAGTGCATCTGTCCATCATAAAAGTGCATCTATCCATCATAAAAGTGCATCTATCCATCATAAAAGTGCATCTATCCATCATAAAAGTGCATCTATCATCATAAAAGTGCATCTGTCCATCATAAAAGTGCATCTATCCATCATAAAAGTGCATCTATCCATCATAAAAGTGCATCTATCATCATAAAAGTGCATCTATCATCATAAAAGTGCATCTATCCATCATAAAAGTGCATCTATCATCATAAAAGTGCATCTGTCCATCATAAAAGTGCATCTATCATCATAAAAGTGCATCTATCCATCATAAAAGTGCATCTATCATCATAAAAGTGCATCTATCCATCATAAAAGTGCATCTATCCATAAAAGTGCATCTGTCCATCATAAAAGTGCATCTATCCATCATAAAAGTGCATCTGTCCATCATAAAAGTGCATCTATCCATCATAAAAGTGCATCTATCCATCATAAAAGTGCATCTGTCCATCATAAAAGTGCATCTATCATCATAAAAGTGCATCTATCCATCATAAAAGTGCATCTATCCATCATAAAAGTGCATCTATCCATAAAAGTGCATCTGTCCATCATAAAAGTGCATCTATCCATCATAAAAGTGCATCTATCCATAAAAGTGCATCTGTCCATCATAAAAGTGCATCTATCCATCATAAAAGTGCATCTATCCATCATAAAAGTGCATCTATCCATAAAAGTGCATCTGTCCATCATAAAAGTGCATCTATCCATCATAAAAGTGCATCTATCATCATAAAAGTGCATCTATCATCATAAAAGTGCATCTATCCATCATAAAAGTGCATCTATCATCATAAAAGTGCATCTGTCCATCATAAAAGTGCATCTATCATCATAAAAGTGCATCTATCTATCATAAAAGTGCATCTATCATCATAAAAGTGCATCTATCCATCATAAAAGTGCATCTATCCATAAAAGTGCATCTGTCCATCATAAAAGTGCATCTATCCATCATAAAAGTGCATCTGTCCATCATAAAAGTGCATCTATCCATCATAAAAGTGCATCTATCCATCATAAAAGTGCATCTGTCCATCATAAAAGTGCATCTATCATCATAAAAGTGCATCTATCCATCATAAAAGTGCATCTATCCATCATAAAAGTGCATCTATCCATAAAAGTGCATCTGTCCATCATAAAAGTGCATCTGTCCATCATAAAAGTGCATCTATCATCATAAAAGTGCATCTATCATCATAAAAGTGCATCTGTCCATCATAAAAGTGCATCTATCCATCATAAAAGTGCATCTATCCATCATAAAAGTGCATCTATCCATAAAAGT
>JAULUF010000042.1:36922500-37030000 GCA_031834385.1 Semotilus atromaculatus | reverse complement strand
CAAATAATGCATTATGTTGATTCCACTCGTATGGTTTGGTCTATTATATATTCACATAGAAAACCGATGTTTTTAATTATAATAATATTTGACATTTAAATATTTCAGCCATATGCCACTCGTGTGTTCTGCTGTGTCTGCAGGTGTCGATGTTGCGTGACAAGCTGGTGGTGTTCGAAGCCGAGGTCCTGGGTCTCAAACGGGCCCTAAACGAGCTAAGCTGCAGGAGCGCCATCAGTTTACCGTGGGCCGGGCTTCACTCGCCCCGCACGCCCGAGCCCCTGAGCGCCACGGTGGACTCGCTCCTCAGCCTGCAGAGCGACGAGGCTAAAGCGCAGCGGCAGGAGGCGGACCTGCGGCGGCAGCTGGAGCGGCTGACGGGAGAGCTACACCTGGAGCGGCAGCAGCGCGAGAGACAAGCGCTCACCTTCGCTCAGGAGAGACACACCTGGCAGGACGAGAAGGAGCGCGTGCTGAAGTACCAGGCCCAGCTGCAGATCAGCTACGTGGAGACGCTGCAGAGGAACCAGGCGCTGGAGGAGCGGGTCGGGCAGCTCGGCTCCGACTCCCTCTCCATCCCCGTCCCGGTGACCGGCACTCCCTCTCCCGACGAGCCCAAAACACCGGCTCTGCACCAGCTGGCGCCGCCCTGGCCCGGGCCGTCCCGACTCGAGCGCATCGAGTCCACAGAGATTTAAACATGAACTTTAATAATCAGAGACAATCGACGTCTGTGCGACAGAGACCCTGAGGTGAAAGAGCAACAAATGCAGTTATGAATCAAAAAAGATGCACTTTTTTTTTTTCTTCATCTCTTTCCTGAAAGGGGTTCTATAAACTATCGGTCAAAAGTTTGGAATAATTTTCATGTTTTTGAAAAATCACATTTATCTGATCAAAAATACAGTAAGAATAGTGAAATATTATTATAGTTTATTAGAGACAATCGACGTCTGTGCAAAAGAGACCCAACAAACGCAGTTATGAATCAAAAAAGACATTTTTTTCATCTCTTTGCTGAACGGGGTTTCTGTAAACTATCGGTCAAAAGTTTAAAATAATTACGATTTTTAAATGTTTTTGAAAACTCGCCAATGGTGCATTTATCTGATTAAAAATACAGTAAAAATTGTGAAATATTATTATGATTTAAATCTGCTGTTTTCTATGTGAATACATAGTAAAGTGTAATTTATTCCTGTGATCAAAGCTGAATGTTCATCATCATTACTCCAGTCTTCAGTGTCACATGATCCTTCAGAAATCAGGATAATATGATGATCTGATGATCAAGAAACATTTATGATTAGGCCTATTAGCAATGTGTTGTTGTTTTTTTTAATGGAAAACGTGATAATTTTATTTTTCAGGATTCTTTGATGAATAGAAAGTTCAAAAGAGCAGCGTTTATTTGAAACAGATTCTTTTGAGACATTATAAATGTCTTTACTGTCAATTTAATGTGTCTTTGCTGAATAAAAGTATTGATTTAATTTCTTCTAAATTTTTTTTAAAAAAAACACTCCAAACCTTTGAAAGGTAGTGTATCTTTTTCCACAAAAATATGAACATTGATAAGAATCATAAATGTTTCTTGATCATCATATTAATGATTTCTGAAGGATCATGTGACACTGAAGACTGGAGTAATGATGATGAACATTCAGCTTTGATCACAGGAATAAATTACACTTTACTGTATATTCACATAGAAAACCGCTACTTTAAACTGCAATAATATTTCACATTTTTACAGTATTTTTGATCAAATAAATGCAGCTTTGGTGAGCAGAAGAGACCTTTAATTATTCTGTATTTGAAGGAATCTGGAAGCTTTAGTGATGGTTTGGTGTTTCAGTTTCTAAACGTGAACGCCAGGGGTCATTAGACTACAAACAGAGGGCTCCTATCTGCAGATAGAATTACTTGAAAAAAATAAAAGTTTTTTGTCTCAGTTTTTATTTTTATTTTTAATTAGGTGCAAAATTACAGCCAACCGAACCGTATTCTACATGGATGTTTCCGGAAGGTTGTCTGAGAGTTGCTGCTATGTTCAGTGTTGTGGGTAGACAGACAGGCTGTGGATATGATGGTTATTTATGTGTCAAATCGTTATTTCCAGTATACCAACATATTGCGTGTGAATATTTTGAAAAAAGATGAAAATTACTGTTATTTCATCGTTATGGTTATTGTGAATTAAGAAAGCCGATATTTCAGCTTTGTTTTTCTGTGTTCAAATGCATCAACAATTTCCCAGAACCATATTCCTTTCGATGTAGGCCTAGTTCTGATGTAATTATTTGATTTGATGATGTAATTAATTGATTTAGAGAACAAATGCTATGTTTTTATACTTCTATTGTTTGTATTTATGTTACTGTAATGACTTGCGTAAAAATGCTCAATCAAAAACACATTAAACGATAAAGACACATCAATCCACATCGTCTTTTTTGAGACGTTTGATAATAAACATGACAGCGTATTATGCTATTATTTCCCATAAAAACATGTTTTTTGCCCAGTTTGAAAGGTATGTTTATATTGTTTTGTTCTTGAACAAAAACAATATAGCAAGTCATACTAACCCAGTAGATCTAGTCAAATCCTGACGTAATATATAAATAGTGCTTCTGAAGGAAATTAATAGGCTACATAACTCCAATGAAGTGAAACTGTTTAGACAAAAAAAAAATATATATATATATATTTCAAATTCCATGTTTTAAATTAAAACCTGTAATGTTAGTGTCAACGTCTTTTGTAAAGCCCTGAAATCCGAATGTTGTTTTTGGAGTTTGTTTACCTTTACTCCTCAACTTACCACGTTATTCTCTTTAAGGTGATCGCTTATTAATTCGACAACAGAATAAATATGAATATACTTGTACTTTTTGTGGATACAGTGACTTTACGAGATTATGTTTATGTTGTGTAACTTGTGTGGATATTTCCGCGCGCGCCTCTCCAGTGCAAACAAGTGCGCGCGCGAGAAAATAACCTGAAACCACTTAATTTATCTTTTACTTTATCGTGTGTTAATCATTTAAATGACTAAATCCAATCATTAAAAGCTCGATTAATTCTTTTAATATATATTTAATGCAATACAAGAAGATAAATCAGTTGGCATTCGTCTCTGTAAAGCCGTTTCCCGCCAGCAGGGGGCAGCGCCGAGCCGCGCGCGCCTCTTTGCTTCCGGAAGTCGATGTGACGTCAGCGCCGCTGCTGTTTCTTCTCCTGCGGGTTAGTTTTGTTTTCATCCGTGTAAATCTCGGAATGTTATGTGCTTTATTTATCGTTTTCTCGATCTATTTAACTCTTTCTGTCTTGCACGATCGTTCGGCATGTTTCATCAGTAATAAACAAACAATATAATAAGGTAATTTATGCAACGTTATTCATTTATGCAGTTAGTTATTTATTTAGAGCTTTTTGAACGTGCATTACACTTTAATACTATTTTTATTTACTTAAAGCCATCGTATTCTTTACCATACTATATCGTAAATCACGTAGTACATAAATATTGTCATCGGTACTATGAAATTTATACATGACCATGGTAGTGTTGACTTAATGTGTGCAGTTGTATACTATGATGTGTAAATTGAAGTGTGCGTGAGTGTGTTTGAGTGACTTTGTGTGTGTGTGTGTGTGTGTGTGTGTGTGTGTGTGTGTGTGTGTGTGTGTGTGTGTGTGTAATGTAATGTACATTCTTTGCAGAAGTGTATTTTTTCCGGTATACACACACACATTAATTTAAAACATTGACAAGCTGTGATAAAAACACTCCCTAGTAGTTTTTTTAAATGCAGAGATTGAGATAAATGACTTTTGTTGCTCATTCCAATCATTTGGACCATAAACAGTTTTGTGTGTTTATCTTCTCTAGTGTCGTTGATCTGTGTCTCTCTGGTGTTTCAGATTCTCTCTCTCTCTGTAGATGCAGGATCATCATCATCATCATCATCATCATCATCATCATCATCATGGTGCTCAACCTGTGCTTGCCACACTTCCACACCTCCGTTCAGTGCAACAAGGTACACCTAACACTCACACACACTCACACTCACACGCACACACACACGTGCGCAATCACACACACACACGAACACACACGACACGCACACACATACACGCACTCACACAAACTCAGACACACACACACACTCACGCACTCTCACACACTCACACACACACACACACACACACACACGCACTCACATATTCTCCTCCAACTTTCCCTTTAAAACGCCTCTGAAATCATCATGAGTAATAAAGCTGCATTGTGTCTCGACGGACGAGAGTCTTTTGTGCGTCTGATCTGACCTTCCAATGTTCTGTACTAACAATACACAGATGACGTACGTGTGTGTGTGTGTGTGTGTGTGTGTGTGTGTGTGTGTGTGTCCTTCACCCTCTCCCTGTGTTCCCCCCAGCTGTGTGCCGACGGACACGACGTCTCGAACCTCCTCTCCGGAGACGCGATGGCTCGCCGGCGCGGCTTCAAGCTGGAGTACTTCCTCCGTCCTCCCGTCCACGTGACACTGAGCTTCCCGGTGTGTGTGGATCTGTGTCGCCTCGACCTCGAGCTCTTCCCCTCGGGCAGCGATCCGGGCCGGAGCTCCTGCAGGATCGAGATCCTAGTCTGTTCGGATCGAGACGGCGTTCGTTTCCAGCTCGTGTCTCGCAGTGATTTACAAGAGGAGCTTCGAGTGTGTTTCCTAAATCCTGCGTTCAATCCGCGAGATCCGTTTCCCGATCTTCCTCCCGCGCCGGAATCCGAAGCTAAAGCGCAAAATCTTTGGAGTCGCGGATCCCTCATATCCGTCGCTCACCTCAGAATTAGCGTTCCCTTCAGCAAAGGGTGTGTGTTGGGAATCAAATCCCTCTCCGTATGGGCGTCTCCTTCCCGATCCTGTCCCGCTTCGGAACTTCAAAAAATTCTGGATGCACATCTAAACAGCATTAAACGCACAAACCATACGATCGCAGTTCCTCCCAAACCAAGTGGGAATATCACAGACGACATCCCAATCCCACAGGAATTCCTAGATCCGCTTACGCAAGAACTCATGGTTTTCCCGATGATCCTGCCTAGCGGGATGATCATTGATAACAGCACTTTAGAGGAGTATTGGAAGAGAGAAGCGACGTGGGGTCGTCTTCCCAACGACCCGTTTACCGGCGTTCCCTTTTCCCGAAGCTCAAAACCTCTTCCGAATCCTCTCTTAAAAACCCGTATTGACCGCTTGGCTCTGCAGACGGGATGCACAGGAGTCGGGAGCAGGAATAATCCACTAGCTAAACCACAACCGTCAAGACTTGCAGAGGTTAAAATCGTCACAGACTCCAGTAGAAACTCAGAAACATTTCATGGATCCGTTTCAGGATCGACTCCGAGCCGTTCTGCTAAAAGAAAGTACGAGTCCAGCTTTCCCTCGACTAGCGCTGATCCTGGTCGTTCTCCGTTGAGGAAAACTCTCCAAACTAACTCAGGTTACTAACTCACTGATACTCTACACTATGTAGATGAATTAGGACCATAGACTGTAAACAATAAGTTTGTGACGTCACTCATAGTGTTTCTGAAGAGCTCTGTTTACTTCCTGTCTCTAAGAAGCCCCTCCTTCTGAAAAGCACACTGTGCTCTGATTGGTCGGCTGGAGCAGTGTGTTGTGATTGGTCAAGCGCTTTGAGTGTGTTTGGGAAAAGTCCCGCCCCTAATTACCATAACCGCCAGGTTTAACCATAGACTGTAAAAAAAATATGTTCGTAGTGTTTGTGACGTCACTCGTAGTGTTTCTGAAGAGCGTTTTTGAAGCCCAAAGTGGGCGGAGCCGGCCGTCGCCATCTTTCTTAGCGCGTCATTCGTGGATAAACGTAAATGTTTCAGCGAGGCGGATTAGCAGAGGTGACGTGACGCTAACAAACGACTAGTAGTGACATCAGCGGCAATCCATCTGTCAATCAAGAGGCCACGCCCTTAATTATGCAGAACCTTAAGGCTTAATATAATTAAAACGGATGAGTTATAAAAAAACCTTACAGTCGTCATGAAGGGCAAAATTAGCTATATAGACCAAAACCACTTTTAGTACTAGTGTTGTCAAAAATGTAATAAATGTGAGCGCTGTTGAGTGGAATCGTAAACACCTCTGATTGGCCATTTCACGCGCTCATCGGAGACGTCTGTGATTGGCTACAATGATCAACGCACGGGAGTGTTTTAAAAAACGTGAGCGTGAGCGTTTGAAGGCAAGACCGATCCGCTGATAGACGCACGTTTCAAACGGTCCCGTGTGTGTCTGTGTCAGCGCTCGCTGAAGAGCGTCATTGATGTACATTTGCAACATGTTTTTGAAGCGCTGATCATTGTAGCCAATCACAGACATATTTAATGAGTGCGTGAGCACAACGGCCAATCAGAGGTGTTTATGATTTTCGCTCAACAGCGCTCAAAGCCTCACGTTTTTTGCACTATTTTGCTATTTTAAACACTATTTTGCATCAGGCTGTAAACACATTTTTCCTGCTGTAAAGTTGGGCATTTTAACGTGGGGGTTTATGGGATTGACTCTCTTTTGCAGCCGGTCTCTAGTGGCCAGTCGTTGAACTGCTGTTTAATCACTTCCGTTTGGGGCTTTATTTGGACACACACATTGTTTCTGACAGGATCATAACTACCATAAACACTGAGAAGGACAGATTCCTCTGAAAAATCTAATTGTTGCTTTAATTACTGCACTCCATTACGCACAACTCTGTATTATTAGTCTAAATAACACATTTTTTGTCTCGGCGCTCATCAATGTCAAGATAATGCAGATGGCCAATCAGAGCAAAGGAGGCGGGGCTTCACTGATCACAGAATCCATCAAATTTTTGGAATCGACTCAGATTCTGATTCCTGGTTGTGGAATTGATTTCAAATGGAATTCTATTTTTTTGACAATTTTTTAAAAAAAAAATTATTATTATTCTAAACGATTTATCATCATTATTGTGTTAAATTCATCTTCCTGATAATCTTGAATCAAAATAACTCCCTCTTGCAGCATCTCTTCTGTGATGATGTGGGCGGGGCATCCTGTCACTCACACGAGCTCAGCCAATAGCAAACCACAACCATCCAATCAATTCCACACGGACAAAATCAAGCCCCGCCCACACTTGTTCTCGTTCCAGAAGCGTTTCGCTCGGATATTCGTCACAATAGGGAAGAAGGGACTTTAAATCCCCATAAAAATGTGTGCAGCCTTGGTTTCTGATGCATGTTTTGCTCACGTTCATGTCTGATGTATTTCTCCTTGTGTTTCAGAGTCGGATTCGCATGAGCGGCGTTTAGCAGACAGTTTAGATCAGGCGCTGAACGCTGCGCTGGACGGGTTACCAGTGTTCACTTCACACAGCAAAACCTCTTCCCGGGACACTTCCACTGGTACGAGACTGAGATACGCGAGTGAAACTCGAAAAATTTGAATATCGTGCAAAAGTTATAATTTTGATTTTTGATGATTATGCGTTACTTATGAAAACCTCAAATTCAAAATCTCAGAAAATTTGAATATAACATGAAATCAATTAAAATAAATACAGAAATGTCGGCCCTCTGAAAAGTATAATCATGCATATGTATATAGTTATATATACTAAATATATTAGTTAACCTTTTAATTTGAAATACATAAACTTTTGCACGATATTCACATTTTTTGAGTTTCACCTGTACATATACTTATAATGGTTCATACAGTACAGATTATTTCAAAGCAGCTTCACTGTAATAAACAGGAAAATAACCGAGTCAATGGCCCGATTCGGACGGTTATTGTTTCTCATGGGGTTGTACGGTATTTTCAACATTTACAGCCGGTGATTTTATTGACGTTTGAATCCAGAATGTCTGCGTTTATTACAGTATTAATGTCTGAGTTTACAAGAAGAGATCACTTCATAATTCACTGTTTAAATCCTTTTTGATCACTGTCCGGCACCGTACATACATTGTCTGATTAAAATGCTGTAAAGTATTTACAAGAACAATATTTCATCACCGATGTGAAAAAAAGCACGTAAACATTTGAAATGGGCCGTTATTGCAGCAGCAATATATGATTACATTTTTAAATATTTACGTAGTCGTAGGCTATTATACACAACATTAAAATAGATCAAGCAGCTTTATTTTAATCATTTTTAATTTTTAATTTTTATCTCATGTAAATAAGATGCGTCATTAACTTGTTTCCGCTAATTTCCATATTTTTAACATGACATCCTTTTGAGATCAAATGCGAGGATATAAGAACCATTTTGAATATAGTGTATGTACTTTTCAAATAATAAATAGAACCGGATTTTCCTATTATTAAAGTTAATATGAATTTATTCGTATTATTCCGTATTATTCATTTTATTTACAGCAGACAATCATGCGAATGACCACGTGATCCGCGTGTTCGTTGGATTACAAAACTCGTCCTCCGCCATCAATAAATCTGAATGCATGAGTTTATCACTGATGTGCAAATTTATTTTTATAGAAATCCACATTAGAAACTATTACCGTCTGAATAGGGCTAATGATGCAAATAAATAATAAATGATAGTCCTCATTCAGATCAGATCAATGTTAGTTCAGTTCAATAACAGTCAATTTAGCTGCATATTTCCTTTCAGGTGTTCTAATGAAACACTGAATTTACCATTTTTATTATTGTATTTTTTTATAAGGTCCAAAAAATGTTCATGACCATGTTCCCAATGCATGACAGACTTTCCCATATTTCACTCTTATGTCTTATCAATTGACATCATCAATATTTAAAGTCCCCCTGTGGTGTAAATCCAGCTTTCAATGTTGTTTATATGTCTATGTGGTGTTTTTAATACGCTTTAACACAAACATGTGTAAGTTCATAAGTCGACAGCATTGCTGAGTATTTCCTCCTTAAAACTGCAGTGAACCAAAGACAGTCTCAAAAACACGGTGTGAAATCGCTGGTGTTTCTGACGTCACAAACGACCTTGTAACCAATCAGGGGTGCGTTTCCCGAAAGCATCGTTAGCCAACTATGGTCGCAAGTTCCGTCGTTACCAATAGAGTTCAATGGAAATTGCGACCAACTTGCGACCATAGTTGGCTAACGATGCTTTCGGGAAACGCACTCCAGATCAACGTGTGATCGTCAACCAGTGGATCTTTGAGTGAGGGAGTGGAGGCGGGGCTCATTTGCATATTCATAGAACCACGCATACTAAATGAGGCAAGGGTGTTGAGTTACATTCAAGATATTGTAAGGCATGAAGATATTTTTTTTTAAGAAAAAAAAAATTAAATGTCATTTTGGTGATCAAAGATGAGTTTTAAGGGATAAATTGATTGACTACGGGGGACTTCAAACGTTGACAGTCATGTGATGATGTTACAGTGAATGATCACTGTTATTTGCTGTATTGATCGTGAGTTTCCCGATGAACTCCTTCACTTCTCTTGTGTTCTCCAGGACAGCACACGTGTGTGTTTTGCTCGTGTCCGTTGACGGTATATTCCTCCAGCGTGCCGTCGTACGCTCTGCCCTGCGCTCATCTCACGTGTGGCCCGTGTCTGCGGCAGGAACGCCCGTGTGACTCCCAGACGCTGAAGATCACGTGTCCCACATGTGGCACATCTGCATCTGGCGGCGACGTCACTCGAGTGCATCACTGAAACACGGGGAGATTCATCATGAGCTCATTTGTTTGTAGATTGTGTATAATTTTCATTAAAAACTGTTGAAAAAGAAAAGGAATTTGTTGTTATTATTAATAACTGCAGGAAATATATTCTAGGTATATATATATATATATATATATAGCACCATGAAATAAAAATGTAAAAAACTGTTTTCAACACTGATAATAATCATAAATGTTTCTTGAGCATCAAATCATCATATTATCCTGATTTCTGTAGGATCATGTGACACTGAAGACTGGAGTAAGGATGATGATAAATTCAGCTTTGATCACAGGAATAAATTACACTTCACTATATATTCACATAGAAAACAGCTGTTTTAAATTGTAATAATATTTCACAATATTACTGTTTTTTATTTTTATTTTTTATCAAATAATTGCAGCCTTGGTGAGCAGAAGAGACTTCTTTTAAAAACATAAAAAATCTTACCGATCTAAAACTTTTGCACAGTACTGTATATTGACATAGAAAACATATGATTTACATTATAATATTTCACTGTTTTTACTGTATTTTTCATCAAATAAACAGCCATGTGAGCAGACGAGACTCTTCTTTCAGCCTAGACTCTGAGTGCTCGTGTTCGGCTGTGGATCTCAGGCTGTTTTCTGCAGAATGAAGGATCCTTGAGTTCAGTGTGTGTGTGTGTGTGTTCAGTGTTATTGAAGCGGTTGGAGTTTAATACAGCGACTCAAGGCTGAACTGTCTTTGTGTGCGAATGAACAGCTCTGACCTCTGCCATCTATTGTAATGCTAAACTGAACTTTCTGTCCTCCACTCACTAACTTTAGCTGGAAATTACCGCTATAAAGCTAAAACAATCTCTGTTACCTTAAATTAGCCTACATGTTTATCTCTGTAAAGCTGCTTTGAAACAATCTACATTGTTAAAAGCGCTATATAAATGAAGATGACTTGACTTGACAATCACACACACCGGAAACACACACACTATGTCACATATAAATGTCTTAGTGCTCTTTTTTTTTTCATCAGAATAGTACGAAACTTGGTAAAGGTTTTGGCACTTGCTATGTGAACACACACACACACAAAATCATGGTCATGATCTGAACAGGTTAAATGGTCCTGTAAACAATATTCCCACTTGTGCCGCTGGCGTCAGAAACGAGCGCATTGTAAATGAATGAGAGTTTCCTCTAATGGACGCGTTCGGTACTGCAGCCGCACAACATCTCACTGACAGACCATCAGTGACAGATCATCACTGACAGACCATCACTGACAGACCAGACCATCACTGACAGATCATCACTGACAGACCATCACTGACAGACCATCACTGACAGACCATCACAGACAGACCATCACTGACAGACCAGACCATCACTGACAGATCATCACTGACAGACCATCACTGACAGATCATCACTGACAGACCATCACTGACAGATCATCACTGACAGACCATCACTGACAGACCATCACTGACAGACAGACCATCACTGACAGACCATCACTGACAGACCATCAATGACAGACCATCACTGACAGACCATCACTGACAGACCATAAATCACAGACCATCACTGACAGACCATCACTGACAGACCATCACTGACAGACCATCACTGACAGATCATCACTGACAGACCATCACTGACAGACCAGACCATCACTGACAGATCATCACTGACAGACCATCACTGACAGATCATCACTGACAGACCATCACTGACAGATCATCACTGACAGACCATCACTGACAGATCATCACTGACAGACCATCACTGACAGACCAGACCATCACAGACAGACCATCACTGACAGACCATCAATGACAGACCATCACTGACAGACCATCACTGACAGACCATAAATCACAGACCATCACTGACAGACCATCACTGACAGACCATCAATGACAGACCATCACTGACAGACCATCAATGACAGACCATCAATGACAGACCATCAATGACAGACCATCAATGACAGACCATCACTGACAGACCATCAATGACAGACCATCAATGACAGACCATCAATGACAGACCATCACTGACAGACCATCAATGACAGACCATCAATGACAGACCATCAATGACAGACCATCAATGACAGACCATCAATGACAGACCATCACTGACAGACCATCAATGACAGACCATCAATGACAGACCATCAATGACAGACCATCAATGACAGACCATCAATGACAGACCTTCACTGACAGACCATCAATGACAGACCATCACTGACAGACCATCAATGACAGACCATCACTGACAGACCATCAATGACAGACCATCAATGACAGACCATCACTGACAGACCATCAATGACAGACCATCACTGACAGACCATCAATGACAGACCATCAATGACAGACCATCAATGACAGACCATCACTGACAGACCATCAATGACAGACCTTCACTGACAGACCATCAATGACAGACCATCAATGACAGACCTTCACTGACAGACCATCAATGACAGACCATCACTGACAGACCATCAATGACAGACCATCACTGACAGACCATCACAGACAGACCATCACTGACAGACCATTAATGACAGACCATCACTGACAGACCATCAATCACAGACCATCAATGACAGACCATCACTGACAGACCATCACTGACAGACCATCACTGACAGATCATCACTGACAGACAAAACCATCACTGACAGACCATCACTGACAGACCAGACCATCACTGACAGACCATCACTGACAGATCATCACTGACAGATCATCACTGACAGATCATCACTGACAGACCATTACTGACAGACCATCAATCACAGACCATCAATGACAGACCATCACTGACAGACCATCACTGACAGACCATCACTGACAGATCATCACTGACAGACAAAACCATCACTGACAGACCATCACTGACAGACCAGACCATCACTGACAGACCATCACTGACAGATCATCACTGACAGACCATCACTGACAGATCATCACAGACAGACCATCACTGACAGATCATCACTGACAGACCATCACTGACAGACCATCACTGACAGACCATCACTGACAGATCATCACTGACAGACCATCACTGACAGACAAAACCATCACTGACAGACCATCACTGACAGATCATCACTGACAGACCATCACTGACAGACAAAACCATCACTGACAGACCATCACTGACAGATCATCACTGACAGACCATCACTGACAGACAAAACCATCAATGACAGACCATCACTGACAGACCATCACTGACAGACCATCACTGACAGATCATCACTGACAGACAAAACCATCACTGACAGACCATCACTGACAGACCAGACCATCACTGACAGACCATCACTGACAGATCATCACTGACAGACCATCACTGACAGATCATCACAGACAGACCATCACTGACAGATCATCACTGACAGACCATCACTGACAGACCATCACTGACAGACCATCACTGACAGATCATCACTGACAGACCATCACTGACAGACAAAACCATCACTGACAGACCATCACTGACAGATCATCACTGACAGACCATCACTGACAGACAAAACCATCAATGACAGACCATCACTGACAGACCATCACTGACAGACCATCACTGACAGACCATCACTGACAGATCATCACTGACAGACCATCACTGACAGACCATCACTGACAGACCATCACTGACAGACCATCACTGACAGACCATCACAGACAGACCATCACCGACAGACCTTAAATCTTAAAGCGTTCAAGATTTACCCCAGTTTAAGTTGGAAATTAATTTTCAAGTCTATGCTCAAAAAGTGAAGAAATGGATTATAAATACAGCTTAAATATAATTTCATAATTATAGATAAATACAAAATATTTTAAAAATATAGCCTACATTAATTTAACTGAAATCAAAAATAAATGTCAGTCATTTTTAGCACCAGAGAGAGGTTCAATATTTGTGCTGGAAAACAAGAAGAAAGTAATTTTTTACAGTGTGCATTTAAAATATCCAACATAATTTAATATATGTAGCCTATATTTAATATAACTGATACATATCCCTCCTGAAAATCCCTAACATCCCTGAACTGATCGATTCTCAACATAAATATCCATATATTTTCTTCAGAGCAACTCATTCTGCAGTTGAGCGTCAGATGCAGATGTTTTCTTCATGAGTGCGAGATCATAATGGAGTAAATAATAAACTTTGATGCAGACCACAGTCTTCTAGTGTAATGTATTCTGATGATGCATCATAATTTTTTTGAAGCAAAGACAAAATGTTTGTCTATTCAGTAAAAATGTACATAATGTTCTCAGGGAATAATTCTCTAAAACCTGTCGCTGATTTCTAAGTCTTATTATAAACAATGATCAATAACTTAGTCTACAGTACGTGCAGAATTTAATTATGACAATTATTTCTGTTGTTGCAGAACCAGATTAAATGAGGTGACTGAACCTCGTTTGCATCATTACTGATGAGTTTATTATCTGTGCTCATTTACAGTTCCTGTTCCTGAAGCATGTCTGATTTCTCAGGTGTTGTTTCTGAAACTGTTCTTTTGTTGTCCTGCGTGTGCATAAACACTGTGGATTAGATTAGCGCTTGTGCGGCGCTGAATACTGAGCAGTGTTTCCACGGTTTAGTCTGAGCTCAGATGAATCGCATATCTGTGATTTTCAGGCTTGACCTTCTACTCTCTCCTGTCACTCAGTCCCTCTCGAACATTAACACATTCAGTCCTGACAAACTCATCCTGAAGTCTCTCGCCTTTTACTTTAGTCTTATTTCTCTTTGCTTTAATTCAATATATATATATATATACACTACCGGTCAAAAGTTTTAGATCAGTAAGATTTTTTATGTTTTTAAATGAAGTCTCTTCTGCTCACCAAGGCTGCAATTATTTGATAAAAAATACAAAAAAAACAGTAATATTGTGAAATATTATTACAATTTAAATCATCTGTTTTCTATGTGAATATATAGTGAAGTGTAATTTATTCCTGTGATCAAAGCTGAATTTACAGCATCATTACTCCAGTCTTCAGTGTCACATGATCCTACAGAAATTATTATAATATGATGCTCAAGAAACATTTATGATTATTATCAGTGTTGAAAACAGTTTTTTACATTTTTATTTCAGGATTCTTTGACTAATTGAAAGTTCATTAATCTGAAATGGAATCTTTTGAAACATTATAAATGTATATGTCACTATATATATAAATTATGTCACTTTTGATCAATTTAATGCGTCCTTGCTGAATAAAAGTAGTAATTTATTTTATCCTCCCCCCCCAAAAGAAATTCTCTTTGACCTCAAACTTTTGAACATTAGTGTATAATTTTACGAAAGCTTTCTATTTCAGATAAATGCTGTTCTTTTGAACTTCTATTAATCAATGAATCCTGAAAAATATTGGCCACAACTTTCAAAATTGCTTAAAATCATAAATGTTTCTTGATCATCAGATCATCATATTATCCTGATTTCTGAAGGATCATGTGACACTGAAGACTGGAGTAATGATGCTGAACATTCAGCTTTGATCACAGGAATAAATTATACTATATATTCACAGAAAACAGTTATTTTAAATTTTACTGTATTTTTAATCAAATAAATGCACCCTGGGTGAGCAGAAGAGACTTCTTTTAAAAACATATTACAGATTCAAAACCTTTGAACGGCATTGTATATGTATATATATATATATATATATATATATATATATATAAGTTACTGTAAGTATATATGTAAATATGCAGCAGTACAGTATATTAACCCTCTGATGTACATACAGTACAGAGCCCCGTGGGTGATGACCTTTGACCTCCACCGACCTCCACCCACATGCCATTGTGTTTCTGAGAAAAAAAAAGCCTGTGGATTTGATGTGAAACTCATTTTGGAGCAAAACTACTGAGAATAACCTGAAGGTCGATGTGTTGTTCTCGCAGGTGAAGGTGTGTTTGCTGGGAGAGACAGCGCGCGTGTGTGTGAGTGTGTGTGTGTGAGGAGGAGGAGCTGCAGGTGTATATAAGCGTCTCTGAGCATCAGTGTGTGTGTGTGTGGAGATGTCTGAGCCTCTGCTGCGCGTGTGTGTTCTCTGTGTGCTCGCGCTCTCAGCGCTCTCGTCCGCTTGCTACATCCAGAACTGTCCGAGAGGAGGCAAGAGATCCGAGCCCGTCAGACAGGTACTGCACCTTCATCATCATCATCATCATCATCATCACTCCATCATCATCATCATCATCACTCCATCATCATCATCACTCCATCATCATCATCATCATCATCACTCCATCATCATCATCACAACTCCCCCATCACTTCATCATCATCATCACTTCATCATCATCATCACTTCATCATCACTTCATCATCATCATCACTTCATCATCACTCCATCATTACTCCACCACTCCATCACTCCATCATTACTCCATCACTTCATCATCATCACTCCATCTTCTGTTTCCATCTGTTTTCCACTCCATCTGCGAGTTCACAGAATAATCCATAATATGCAGAACTGCTTGAAATCTATTAACTACATATTTATCAATGTTTCATGCTGATTTAGAAGCAATATTGTATATCATGTAGGCTATATATGATACACATTGCTCAATGTGCGTGTGTGTGTGCGTGCATGCTTGTGTGTGTGCGTGTGTGTGTGTGTGTGTGTGTGTGTGTGCGTACTTGTGTATGCATGTGTGTGCATGTGTGTGTGTGTGTGTGTGTGTGTGTGTGTGTAGTGTATGGCGTGTGGTCCTGGGAATAGGGGCCGGTGTGTGGGCCCCAGGATCTGCTGTGGAGCCGGGTTCGGGTGTCTGCTCGGGTCTCCAGAGACGCTGCCCTGCCTGGAGGAGGACCTCCTGCCCGGGGCCTGTGAGGCGAGCGGGTCGCCCTGCGGGGCCGAAGGGGGCCTGTGTGCCGCTCCGGGGCTCTGCTGCCACTCCGGTGAGCAAAACACTGAGTTCATGTCACACATCACACACACACAGGGCCCTATTTTAATGAACTAAAGCACACGGCGAGAGTGCACTTAGTGTGTGTCCGAGTACACTTCTGCTAGTTTAACAACGGGACAAATGGTCAACGCTCCCGGCGCTGGTCTCTATTCTCTTAATGAGTAATGGGTGTGTTTTGGGCGTAACGTCCAAAAAACCAACCAGAGTCAGCTCATAATATCTTACATTGTGTGTCTCTGCAGAGCTCTTGTGTAAAATAAATAATATAAGATGATATTTCATGACTCTAGATGAGCTTATATCTCTATATGGAGTAAATGAGCTGTTCCTCTGGGTCCTAAACTCAGTTTCTCTTCAGTGTGCATTCAGACACACATGTAGACATTATCAAATATTTTTTTGGTAAAGTTTTAGCATTTTCAGTTTGAATTTTGAGCATTTTTTTGTTTTTCTATGTGTACTGAAGCATTCCTCACATTCCATTCATTCCTAATGGGCTCAAATTGACCCGAGAGGGAAGATTTTGTTACTTTTTTTAAATTTCAACCACAAAACTCCTTGAATCTGTAAAACATTTTTTTGTGTGTATTCATGGTTCAAGTGCGACAAAAGTCCTTTTTGGGTCTTGAACCCCTCTGATGAACATCGTGAACTAAGACCGACGGAAAATGAAAAGTTGCGATTTTCTATGCCGACATTTCTAGCCATATCGGCCTAGAAAACGGCAACTTTTCGTTTTCCGTCGGTCTTAGTTCACGGTGTAACTACAGAAGAGGCAAGTTTTAAATAGGAAAAATATCGAAACTCTTTGGTAAGTGTTTTGAGAGAGATGCTAACGGTCTAATCCGATTCAATGATCTATGCTAAGCTATGCTAACAGTGCTCCCGCCAGACCCGGAGATCGGCTGAATAGATTCGAGAACGGTAAAACTGTTCAACTCTAGGGGAGCTGGAAAATGAGCTTATTTCCAAAAAAAGTGGAGTGTTCCTTTAAGCTAATGCGTGTGGTTTATCCGGCAGAGGGATGTTCTCTGGATCCAGAGTGTTCTGAAGACGTCAGGTTTCTTCCGGCGGAAGACAGCGTTGGACTGAAGAGTGTTTCAGGAGAAATGCTCCTGCATCTGTTGAATCTGGCCTCGAGGAGACCGAGACCCTTCTGATCGCGATCTGTGTCTGTAACTCATTCACTCGTGTTGTTCAGCTTATACATACTGTATGTAGTAAACATCTGTGAATGTGAATCTGGTTTGCTCGTTTGTCATCGCAGTTCTCTTATCTTAAGCACTTTGGGTCGAGTTTACAGTAAAAAGCAACATTACCTGTTACGGCCTTTGTCTGATTATAATACAGATATTTAATTACTCATTTAGCATTTAACATCTTGAAACCAGCCTGTGGGCTTTTCTGGAAGCTCCTGTTGATCCTCTAACTGTCTTTGGGCGATCCTGACAATCAGGTTTGAAACTCTTTTAGCCTAAACATAAATCAAGTGCACAGGATACTTCACTTTATGCTTTAATCACTTATGCAAAATGCATTCAAATGTTGTACCACAAACATCAGAAAAGGACAAAAAAGTGTTGCATACTAAAGAAAAAGAAACTAAATGAAAGAAGCATAAAAGAATTAAAGCTGAACATGCAGCCTGTTTCAGTTACAAGATATTATTTTGTTCCACTGCAAACATACAGAATATATTGATTATTAAATACAGAATATATACATAGCCTATATATTGTCACGGTGGCTGTAATGATATGCATGACGAAGGAGTAGAGAAACAAAATCTTGTTTTTAAGCTATAAATCCACAAAAAACACAAGTGATGGGCTGTGTTCAAAATGCTTCCTATACCTGATTGATATTACGCTGTATATATATATATATATATATATATATATATATATATATATATATTACGCACATTGGACCAGATGTTTGGAAAATGCATGGATGGATGATTCAGCTTCAGCGCCATCTTCTGGTGAGTCCTCAAAGTGCATTATGGGTATTCTTCTGGTGAGGTGCGACCATCACAGTGCAGTATGGGTATGGGTAATATATAATTAATTTTGACTTTACAGGGACTTTAATAAAAGGGAGCAAATAATTGTTCCCAACGTGTTTTGGAGAAAAACATTTATTTCATAATGTGATTTCCCCCCACTTACAATTCTTTTACTGCAATGAAAGGTTAGATTTCTGCAATTTTTAAAAATAAAATATCAAAAGCAAAAGGATTAACAATACATATTTACTTTTTACAGGAGTCATATTTACCAAGGGGGCACATAATTCTGCCCAGCACTGTATATATCGACATTTGAGTCATTACATCCTTTAAGAGGACGTCTATTATTCCATGGCAAAGCTTTTTGCTAAAAATTAATTAAGTTTTGGATATGATTTTCACATTCTAAAGAGCAGGATTTCTTGGAAGGTCAAAAGTGAAACAATGTTAAAAAAGAAAGTAGCATAAAACAGACAAGCTTGAACAGATACACAGCAATTACTGTGACACACCCAGACACATTACAAGTGACCGAAGCGAATCAACACACACCTGAGCAACTCATAAATCACGCATAATTTACCTTTATGTGCTCATGTCACGCATAACCTGCAGCAAATCCAGTTTAATATCAACCTCAGCTGAATGCGTGTGGAGATTAAGACTGTGCTGCAGGGGGATGTTTCATAAAAGATGTTCTATGGAGTGTTTTCTTTGGTGTGATTTATATGAGTTCAGACAGGCCAGGTGATGATGAGGGAGGGGACTTGCGCAGGTGTGTTTAAATGAATCTTTCTGTCTTCATTCATTCACTGTTATTGTTGTTTCCACGATGGAGCTGAAAGCAACTTCTGTCCTTCTGCTCGTGTGTGTCGCCATCATCATCCTCACCGAAGGTCAGAACTGCCAATATTAGACAAAAAATGATGTGTTTCTGTCCTGTTCTCCAGAACAAATATCTAAATATTCTTAAAGCATGATACATTAGAGAAGCAAAAAAAAAAAAAAAAAAAAATGTATGGTCTAGGCTATTTGTTTCTTTTATGCAAAATGACGTACATTAATGCAATGCATTTAGGCCTATTAATGAAAAACTGAGTGAAAAAGTGTGTTTCCGCTTAAAGCAAACAAGCAAAATGTCTGTAAATGGGGTTAGAAAAAAAACTTATTTTCCCTATGAATTAGGCCTAAGTTTATTTTTCTGACTCCATTGTCAGATATTTGTTTTTGTTTTAAGCACAAACTCACATTTTTCAGTCTTAATATCTTCCGTGATTTTGCTTCTCCAGTAAATGTATCTTGATTTAAGAATGTTTCGATATTTGCGCTGGAAAACAAGACAAAAACAAAACAAAAAACAAACATTGATTTTTCCTCTTTCTGCTCTCTTGTAATATGTAAGTTGTAATAAGTTCTGCCTTCTATTTTAGTGCAGTTTACTACATTCACATTTATGTAGGCTAATTAGCCTACATTAATGCACTGTGCACATGTTTCCTTCATTACGCGCATGCATTGGGAATCGAGCCCATGATGCTCTGTTGAATGATGATGATTATTAAGCTTCTGTAAGTGATAAATATGTGTCGTGACATGCATCGCTCCGAGGCGCAGAGAATATAAAACATGCCCTCTAATTTAAACCGTGTGTGTGTTTGTCATTCTTGTTTTCTGAGAAACATCGCACAGGAAGTCTCGCTGTGTTGAAACATGCAGGATTATATTGACAGGAACAGATATTCAACAGAAGATCCTGCTTTTGTTTCCAGCAGGTACCAGTGCCATTCCCACATGCTGTCTGGCTGTTTCTGGGAATATCCCTCGGCACAATCTGCGTAGTGTCACGAAATATGAAACACAGAGCAGATCTGGCCGCTGTGAGATCGATGCCCTCATGTGAGTCCTCAAACTATACTTTTATTTTTATTTTTGTCCAGAAGCCTTGTTTTATTTCATTTTGATCACTTTTTTTTTCTTCTATTTTTTAATGCATTTTTTAAAAATATTTTTTTTATTTACCTTTAAATTACTAGATGTGACCAATACACAAAATTTTGAAGCACATTCCTCACATTCCTTCAGTTTAAATTTAAAAATAACTCACAGTTTCATGCATAACTCTTTTAATTCAGCTCATAATATCTTACATTGTGTGTCTCTGCAGAGCTCTTGTGTAAAATAAATAATATAAGATGATATTTCATGACTCTAGATGTGCTTATATCTCTATATGGAGTAAATGAGCTGTTCCTCTAAAGCCAGTTTCCCTTCAGTGTGCGTTCAGACACACATGTAGACATTATAAAATATTTTTTTTTTTTGGTAAAGTTTTAACATTTTTAGTTAGAATTTTGAGCTTTTTTAGTTTTTTTCTATGTGAACTGAAGCATTCCTCACATTCATAATGGCTCAAATTGACCCGACAGGGAAGGATTTCTTACATTTTTAAAATTTCAACCACAAAACTCCTCGAATACATTCAATTGTTTGTGTGTGTTCGTGGATGAAGTGCGACAAAGTCCTGGGTCTCTAAGGAAACACTTATTTGTTTGATTTTTGAATGAGTTTTAACAAGCACAAACACTTATGAATCGTGTTCTGTGTATTTACTGTGTTCCTGCTCTTCAGATTACACATCAGAAACAAAAAGTTCTGTGCTCATCCCAGACTGAAGAAACACGTGCAGAAGATCATGAAGAATCGCAAACACGAGCGGGTTTGAAAACAAGCAAAGATCATCTCTATAATCCAGGAGTCATGGATCATAATCCAGAGTCATATCTCTATAATCCAGCGTCATATCTCTATAATCCAGAGTCATATCTCTATAATCAGGAGTCGTGGATCATCTGATGGTTTCAGTAGTTTCTGCATTAGATTGCATTTTCTACTGATGGTTCCAGACATTATTAACTACACTATACTGTATATATTCTTCTATATTCTTCTTTTTTAATGAAATAAAATCTTTTTTTTAAACTTCAGTTTTTTAATGCTTCCACACCAGTGAAATGATTCCATGATGTAAAAGAAATAATATGAGTCGGATGATAATTTTACCTGATTTGATTAGGTAAGTATTGCAAACAGTCAATAAATAAATTAATAAACACACAATCAATAAGTCAATAAGTTGATAAATAGCCTAAAGACATAAGTAAATAAATAATCAATCAATGTCAATAAATAAATAAACAATAGATAATCAATCAATAAACAAACAATAATAAATACATAAATAAATAAACAATAAATAATCAATAAGTCAATAAATAAATACACAATAAATAATCAATCAATCGATACGTTAATAAATAAATAAATAAACAAACATTAAATAATAAGTCAATAAATAGCCTACATACATACATACATACATACATACACTGTAAAATTTTTTTTTAAATTTACAGGTAACGGCCTGTATTTTTTACAGAAATTTGCCGTTTTGTCATTATACAGCGAATTCCTGTCATTATACAGCGATATTTGCTGTAATTTAAAGGTCCACTATTAAATTTACAGGTAATTGCTTGTATTTTGGTTTTACACCAATTTTACATTTTTTTAAAGGAAATTGTCTGTATTTTTACAGGGTTATGTGTAATTTTACATAAAATATTCGTAATATTTTACAGATTTTTTCTGTTAAATTAGAAAATACAGAAAAGAAGGTATAACTGCAGAAATCAGCAGTCATTTAACATGTTTTCCTTGAAGATCATTAAGCATGTGGGTGTTAAAGTGAGTTTTAAGGTTAAATAATAGTATTTCCGTACTATATACGGTAAATAACTGTGATAGATCTAATGGTACATTTACTGTAATTTTACTGTAAAATACATTTAAATTTACAGTTTTTGAAAGTGAAAAAGAACAACTCATTGTATAATTTACAGTGAAAAAACGTAAATTGACATTCCCACAATTCCCTGCGTGACACTGCGTTTTTTTTTGTTGAAATAACTATGTTTCTTCATAGTTTTCTTAGTTTTTTTCGAATCAGTTATGTATATTAGGGTTTTATGTTACATTTAATGTTGTTAAACTAATGTTTATGGCATTTTTAAAATTTCATGTGTTACCATGATGGTGTTTAATGTTTGTGCGAATGACACTGTGCAGCTTCTATTAGTATTAACTCTCTTGTGGAAGAACTACATGTGATGAGCTTTGAATGATCATGTGACTCTCATCACCACTGTGGTTGTTGGTTGTCAGTGTATTACAGTGGTACAAAACAGATATTAATACTTCAATAGGTCAGTAAATTAACATTATATCAGATAATGAAAGATAATTTTGTGTAGAATAACAGTAATAAACCATAATTATAGGATAAGAAATTACCATTTTTTTACAGTTTTTTTCCTGACAGTATTTTTCCGTTTTTTAACAGACATTTTCTGGCGCCCCTGCTGCCAGAAAATTACCGTTTTTTTACGTTTTTTTTTTTTACAGTGTACATAATATAAAAAAAAAACAATAATCAATCAATCATTTAATCAGTAAGTCAATAAATAAATATAGAAATATACTCCGCCCACTCGTCTTCCACCAATGAGAACGCTGATACTGAAGCTGTGCTGTGACGTACACTGGCCTGTTGCAGAAGCTAGCTTAAACTCGGAGTATGTGAGAAATAGTAATTATAAATTAGGTTCACAAAGAGCACAAATTAATACACGTTGAAAGCATTATATATGAATGTAGCCTGTTATATTTATACTAATGTAAAGCAAAGTTTAATATTAGCCTACTTGTCAATTACTAGGCTATAATAATTATAAGACTGTAGGCTATTATATGAATTAAAAGTAGGCCTAATTATAATTCATATAATATAAATATAAATAATTAGCAGCAAAAGATGAGTCATTTTGTTTCCAAAATGTTTTCGCTATAAACCATAGCTATAAACTGCTTTAATTTGTAGCGATAGATAAAGGGGGCGTGGCTTTATTGCATCAGATACACGTCACTGATTAGTCCAGTTTTGGCCTGTGAATCTCTGACCCAGAATAAAACCTGTTCTGGAGCAGGTTATCCGAAACCAATCCAATATAGGATTGTTTTGAAACCAATATGGTGAAAGTTTTTTTCCACTATAAACTACTTTAATTTGTAGCGCGAGATAAAGGGGGCGTGGCTTTATTGCATCATACACGTCACTGGTCCAGTTTTGGACTGCGGATCTTTGACCCAGAAGAAAACCATAGACTGTAAAGAAGAAAACCATAGACTGTAAAGAAGAAAACCATAGACTGTAAAGAAGAAAACCATAGACTGTAAAGAAGAAAACCATAGACTGTAAAGAAGAAAACCATAGACTGTAAAGAAGAAAACCATAGACTGTAAAGAAGAAAACCTGTTCTGGAACAGGTTATCCGAAACCAACCCACCTTCTTGAGCCCGAAAAAAACGAGTTTGGTCAAACTAATCTCGAATTTACCTGGTTAGCAACTGAAACCAGCTTTGTGCAACAGGCCACTGGAGTTTCAGGTTTGAAAGCTGTTGTTGTGTATCAGCTTCTGCCAGCTCCTCTCTCTATAATCTCTCGTTTCCATTCATTGAACACATTTTTTGTTTGTTCAAAATCTCGTGTAGTTTCGAAATGTTCCAGACAGCAGCTGGAATTGAGAGTCACGTGAGTCAATGACACTCGTTTACAGAATATTATTTCAGGTATTATTGAATATTATTTCAGAATATTATTTTCAGGCAGATTTTTAGAACAACAACAACATGGTGTTGTTAGTATGGACAGTTTGAGAAAAAGCTCAACCTAGAGACTGATGCTTGACTGCAATCATTACTCGTTCACTATTCCCTATATAGTGAACACTGAAGAGCACACACTGTTGGCTCACAAGGGAATGACGTCGATTTCGCGGCATCTACTGCCATCTAGTGGCGGAATCAGGAACAGGACAATTTTATTTCATCTGCAGCAAACATTACTTTTATTAATTTATTTTATTAGTATTTAATTATTATTAAACAATAGCCACCGAATTTACACACAATGTAAATGTAAAATAGTACTATTACTATTTCAACGTATTCAATTCATTATGGAATTACTGCCAAATTAGATTTTTCTTTCTCTTTTGTAATTCCTAATAGACATAAATCGAAATTATGTCATTAAAAGTCGATATTATCCTTAAAAGTCACAATTATGACGTGACAAGTCATTATGACATACAAAGTCGACTTTTTACCTCAGACTGTTTGTGTCACACTTATTATTATTATTATTATTTTATATAATAATATTGACCAAAACTTGATTTCTTTCACATTGTTTTTTTTCAGAAACTGAATGAGAGACTACATTAAATATATGTTTTGTGTTCCCATTTGCTCAAATAGCTAAAGTAAAACTCCACAATAGTGTTTTAACAACTTTCAAAAAGAGGAAAACGAGATTAATAACGAAGGAAATATGTCAACTTTACATCGTAATTTGATGCAAAGGTAATATAATACAAAATATACTGTTATAAATGTACATAGGCCTACATAAAACACACACACACACACACACACACACACACACACACACACACACACACACACATACGATGTTGATGATGACAGTTGACAGCGTCATCACAGTTTGTGAAAAGGGCGGGCTTCCACAAACCACAGACCGTTTCCGCGCGACTAAACCCCGCCCTCTCTGAGACCACGCCCCCTGTCATATTAGTTGTTAGTCATTCAACTAGAGCTGACGTTCTTCAGTCGTTCAATAATTAACTGACAACGTTCCTAAACCTCCTCTCACATCATGAGTGATTAGTTAGTTTAGTGTGTTTACTCTTCGGGTTTTGGTCACTAGGGACAGCATGTTAGTCTCCAGACCGCCGAAGGAAGAGAGAAAACTATGAGGATTAATGGAGACTAAAGAAACCGAAAGAAAGATGACGTTAAACGGCGATATTAAACACACTAAATTCATGAAGTTGTTCTCCGCCGTGTTTTACGCCTGTTGTTCGTTTTTCATCATCGTGGTGAATAAATGTATTTTAACCCAGTACAAGTAAGTGTCAACTTCCGGCTTTCTTAGCATGTATATGTTGTTCATACATAATAACATCATGATTAATTAATTTATTATGATGTGTGTCATTGTAAATGGTAGGTTTCCCTCATTTATGTTTCTTGGAATTGGGCAGGTGAGAAACATAAAAAAAAATAATTAAAAAAATCAAATAATATTTCATTAACAACACACGAAATCTATCCGTTTTTATTTTGTTTTTATTTTGTCATAGATGACAGCAACAATCATCATTCTGTTTGTTGCCAAAATGAACAAAGTGATCCATTTCCAGGACTTTGACAGAAGTATCCCTGGAAAGGTAATGTAATGTGTGTCATTTTGTTTTTAATCACACTTATCACACTGCTTATTGATAATATTATGTTCATATAGATTTTTCCTTTGCCATTGCTGTATGTGGGCAATCATGTGACCGGACTGGGAGGGACAAAGAAACTGAGGTAAAAAATAAGAAAAGTTTTGCATAAAAAGAACAAGCTTCCATTTGTTTAACAGTTATTAGTTTACTACATTAACTAACAATGAAATATACTGTTAAAGCATTTATTAATCTCCGTTAATGTTAAATAATGTTCTAATACATTATTCAAATTTAAAGTTGTGCTAATATTATTTAATGGACTTGAGCTGACGTGAACTAACCATGAATAGTTGTGTTTTTAGAGATGCAGGATATATATCGGTTACTATATCGGTATCGGCCGATGTATGTTCATTTGTAATATTATTGTTATCGCCCGATAAAAAAATGTTGCCGATATATTAAAGCCGATAAACAATGTATAATTTCCTTCAGCTGAGATACTTCATGTTCAACATGATGTTTTGAATTGCTTGAAATATGATTGAAATCACTTCACTTTTAAAAAGAAAAGTCTGTCATATCGGCTACATAACAATATAATGAGAACAGTGTAATTGTGTGCTAAGGACATGGCTTTTGTTTTTGTAATCAGGCTCTCAGAAATTATAAAAAAATTGGATTTAGATGTATCTGCCAATATATTGGTTACCGGCCTTTAAATATAAAGAATTATCGGTTATCGGTATCGGCCAAAATGTTCATATCGGTTTTGGAATAATGATTAATGATGCATCATTGACTTTTTAATGTAAGATGTTGGCAGCAGACGCTCGTATGAAGCTGATGTTCTTGTGTTCCTCAGTTTACCCATGTTCACCGTGCTCAGAAAATTCACAATTTTACTGACAATGATTATGGAATCAAGGATACTGAGGTTTGTACTCTCATTTATAATATTATATTAATGTTATTACATCCAGAGATGTAGTCTTTATTACTGTGGTCCATGAAAAGAGCTTTTTTTTTTGTGTGTGCTTTTTTCTGTGTTTAATGATCATAATTATTTTATTATAATTAATATTATCATTTATAATATCAATATATTAATGATTCAAATGTTCATAATTATATAATGGTTTGTTATGTCCAGAGACGTATTCATTATTGTAATGGTCCATGAGAAGAGCTGTTTTTTGTGTGCTTTTTTCTGTGTTTGATGATTATAATTAAAATTAATGATGATAATAATTTTTCTTGTTTATAAAAAAAAAAAAAAAAAAATTTATAAAAAAAAAAGTAATAATACATTTATTTATTTATTTAAATGATACTTAAACTGTGTGTGTGTGTGTGTGTGCAGAAAAACGTTCCCTCGGTCGCTGGTGTTCAGTGTTCTGGCGATAGTCCTGGGCGCTTTAATCGCAGCGAGGTAAAGTCGAAGAACACACACAAATCATTCACACATATGTGCATGTAAATAAACACAACATGTTCTCAACGAGCTTGTTTCTTCCTTTAATTATTACACTGTCTAAATGCATAAATTTTTCGCCAACTGTGATTTTGTGTGTACATTTCTGAAATGCATCACTTAGACAGTTTCCTCTGATATCAGATCACTGTAAACTGTAATATGGACTCGTGCATGTTCTGTAAAGCTGCTTTGAAATGACGTGTATTGTGAAAAGCTCTATACAAATAAATGTGCATTGAATTTCCAGCTCGGATCTGTCCTTCAATGCTGAAGGTTACACTTTTGTTCTGCTGAACGACGTCTTCACGTCCGCCAGTGGCGTTTACACCAAGCAGAAACTAGGAATGGAGGTACTTTATTACAGCATCATTTATCAGCAACCGGTGGATATTTCTGTAAATAATAATGTGATTATAACTCAAGGACTGTTGCTTTGACCTTTGCGTATCTGATATATGCGTGTGCTGGAACTGACAGATCAGCGTGACTCGGTCTTATCAAATAACTGGTTGATTTGTTAGTTTTGGTTATAAATACACCCGAAAGTGCAAAGTTTACACCTGCCTAAACCCTGAATGCAAATGTCGTCTGTCATTCCAGGATCTTGGTAAATATGGAGTTTTGTTTTATAATGCATTTATCATTATTATACCAACTGTCCTGGTGAGCGCTTACACTGGAGATTTACAAAAGGTGAGTGAGAACATGAAGAACATTAAATGAACACGCCGACTTTTTGGGACTTTATCTTATTCCCCGTATCCCCCAGAGTTAGATAAGTCCACACACACCCTTCTCATCTCCGTGCGTGCCGTCACTCTGTCTGACGCACACGCTGCTAGCCTAGCTTAGCACAAAGACTGGAAGTAAATGGCTCCAGCTAGCCCAAGTAGCAGTGCTTCACCTTCTGAGAATATAGTTCCCAGTATGTTTACGGTTAGAAGATGTCTGTGTCTCATATGATCTTGTTATTTGTACACACTGTGACTATACACATCACGACATATAAATAGGAAAACGTTGGCGTTATTTTGTCACTTATTGGGAGCAGTACGCTAGCTGGAAACATTTACTTCCTGTCTTTGTGCTAAGCTAGGCTAGCGCGTCAGACAGAGTTACGGCACGCACGGAGATGAGAAGGGTGTGTGTGGACTTATCTAACTCTGGGGGATACGGGGAATAAGATAAAGTCACAAAAAGTCAGTGTGTTCCTTTAACGATAAAAGAATTCAGATTAGAATTAGAGATTAGAGAACTTCAACATATTTTTCTCCCTGTTTTAAGGCCCTTGCCTTTGAAGGATGGCTGTCTTTTACATTCATATTTTATTTTTTACTGTCTTGTGTCATGGGGTGAGTCTGACTTATGTTTTTTATAATTTGATGATATATACATATATATATATATAAATAACTACAATCGTATATTTCATTTCAGGTTTATTTTGATGTATTCTATCATCCTCTGCAGCTTTTACAACACGGCACTAACAACGACAGTCGTTGGAGCAATTAAAGTATTATACACAGTATTTTTATTATTTTAATGTACACTACTGTTCAAAAGTTTAGGGTCAGTAAGATTAATGCTTTTATTCATCAAGGACGCATTAAATTGATCAAAAGTGACAGTAAAGACATTTATAATGTTACATATTCATCAAAGAATCAGTTTCCACAAACTGTTTTTCGACATTGCTAATAATCATAAATGTTTCTTGAGCATCAGATCATCATATTATCCTGATTTCTGAAGGATCATGTGACACTGAAGACTGGAGTAATGATGATGAACATTCAGCTTTGATCACAGGAATAAATTACACTTTACTGTATATTCACATAGAAAACAGATGATTTACATTATAATAATATTTAACGGTTTTTATTATTTTTGATCAAATAAATACAGCCTTGGTGAGCAGAAGCAACATTAAAAAAGGAAAATGAAGTTCAGTGAATAATGTTCTGTGATATCGGCTACATATAATTATAATGAGAATATTATAATTGTGTGTTTGGAACAGATTTAATGGTGAGACTTGTTTTTGTAATCCGGCTCTCAAAAATGTTTTTAAAAAATGTGGATTTAGATTTATCGGCCAATATATCAGTTATCAGCTTTCAAATATTATAAGGATTATCGTATCGGCCAAAATGTTCAAATCGTTGCATCCCTAGTTTATCAATCATATATGTTCATTATGGCTTCATAAGTCGTCTTGTTTCCTCAGAATGTTGCTGTGATGTATATCGGCATGTTTGTCGGTGGAGACTATATCTTCTCATGGACCAACTTCATAGGCCTGAATATATGGTATGTATGAATATATGGTATATGGAAACATCTTCAAGTCATATTTTAGGTATACGGGTGAAACTGGAAAAATTTGAATATCATGCAAAAGTTTGTGCATTTCAGTAATTAAAATTAAAAGGTGAAACTAATATATTTAGTATATATAACTATATACATATGCATGATTCTACTTTTCAGAGGGCCGACATTTCTGTATTTAAAATCCTTTTTTTATTGATTTCATGTAAAATTTTAATCTGCTTTTTCTTTTTATGCTCATTTGGCTTGGAATGAATTGCAAAATGCACACAACCTAGATGCACTTTTAAACGTCTCTTGCACAATGTTTTAAAGGACACTTGCAATTGTTTTGCTATCATTTATTTAGTTCTTGAATGTGTAAATTGTTGCATTGTCATTTTATTAGTGTGATATTGTATGTGCTGCCATGTTGACCAGGTCTCTCTGGAAGAAGAGATAGTAATAATAGTCATATTTTCGACGTCTGTCTCCTAACGCTCGAGTTCTTCCGTGTTTCAGCATCTCAGCCGGACTGGTTTATTCCTACATCACGTTCAGCGGCTCTTCAGAAGCAAACGTGAAGCCGTCCGAAGACACGGTCCACATCACAGTCGATCATCCGGAGAAAACATGATCGGGCCTTATAGTTTGCATCTCAATATTTACTCTTTTTTTTTTTTACTGAATGCAATATTTAAATTTTGAGAAGAAAATCACGAGCTGCTTGATGAACATACAAACCTGTCCCATGTTTTATACCCTTATTTAAATAAAAACATGACAACCAAGAACGATTTATATCATTTAATTAGGACTGGAAGTGCTAACACTAAGTTCAGCTAATGAGTAAAAAAAAAAAAAAGCCAGCGTACAAATTTACAAAGTCCTTTCAGCACAGCGAACAGAACGTCTCTAAAACAAAACACTTGATTACATTCTGCTGTCGTGACGCAATCGTCTCGCTTTTACAAGGTACACCGTGCACGGCTTTCTGAGGGTTCTTGGGGGGGGGAATATATTATTTCAGCTATAAAATGGACAAATAAAACTCAAAAAAGCCATATATAAAACCAAAAAAATAAAAAGTCTAATTAACTTTATGAGAAACATCCAGTTTTTGCACATGCACTCACCAAATGAAAAGTTGAGACGCTGAATTAAACCACATCAAGCATGAAATCTGCGAATGCATTAATCCAAATGAACGTAATACGAACTGCTAAATTACACGAAGCACGTGGACAGAATGTAGTGTTACGGATTACGAAGACACTGAAATAACGAGTGCTGTTTCCCATCCAGAATCTCATTCGACCGTCTCTCTTTGGAAGTGTCTATAGTTGAGCTATTGACGTGAGACAAAAAGTATTAGATTAATATTGTAAGTGCTTCAGTTTATAGGGTTTTTACCCATGAACTCTATACGCTAGCATATAAACGTGTACCTCTGCGACACATAGATGGCGTTTTAAAGCTGGTTAGTTTGACGTTATTGCAAAGCCTGAGCCCTCATCGCCTACGGCTGACAGCAGGTGGCGCTCAACACTGCTTTAAATAGAATAAATACATGATTAAACGTGACCAATGTGATGGAAGCCAACCGGACTAATGCGCATCTACGTTTATATATGAAAGCCAGCCGCGATCCTCCGTAAACAAGTCTTCATCTTTAGCAGGTCGATCAGCGCACCCTGTTTCAAAAACACACACGCACACTCAAATCCTTTTAAAAAATAACGTCACACACACACAACAACAACTCCACCCACAAACCCAAATAGAGAAACACTCATTTACACAAAGTGCTCAACGAAACAAAAAACAAACAAAACGACGTCTCACCTGCTTAACAAGCGGAGAAAACAAAACAACATTCTTCATAATGATATTCATCTACCATCATAGCAGCCTAAAGGTACAATAGGAAGCAAAATAAGGTGCTTGTAGCTTATAGGACCCGGGCCGGGTCTGGAACGCGAGGAAAGTCCACGTCTGGTGTTGTTCTCAGGCCGAGAGGTTGTTGGCTAGCTCGATGAGAGCGAGGGCGCCGTGTAGACGCTCTCTCTGCTCCTGCAGACGCCGGCGGGCCGTCCCTGCGTTCTTCTCGTCCTCCTGCTCGTCTTCTTCACCTTCATCCGACGGAAGGAAATCTAGAGGATCCTGCTGTTCCTGATCCTCAATAGTGGTTTTACTCAGAGTCTTTCCTTTCTCCGGCGCGGGCGATCGCTGTTCCCTCGTCTGCCAGTATCTGACCAAACGAACACAAGGACGGGTTACTATTATCGTTAAATCACTAACTCACTTTGAACAAAATCGGGCCAGAACCTTTCCAGGTATTTTAAACCTTCAAAAAGAACTTTTAAAGGCACTGAAATATAAAACAAAGACGTGTCAAAGATGTACACAAAACTACTGAATAAAAAAGTTAAATCAAAGCAATTCTTGTTTTGTTTTTCTTGACATTCATTCTTGACACAAGTCTGTGGTGTAAATCCAGCTTTTAATGTTGTTTATGTGTCTATGTGGTGTTTTTAATACGCTTTAAGACACACATGTGTAAGTTCATAAGTCGACAGCATTGCTGAGTATTTCCTCCTTAAAACTGCAGTGAAACAAAGACAGTCTCAAAAACACGGTGTGAAATCGCTGGTGTTTCTGACGTCACAAACGACCTTGTAACCAATCAGATCAACGTGTGATCGACAACCAGTGGATCTCTGAGTGAGTGGAGGCGGGGCTCATTTGCATATTCATAGAACCGCGCATACTAAATGAGGCACGGGTGTCGAGACTTTTGCCTGAATTAACTCCTAATAACTGCTTATTAACAGTTAGTAAGGAAGTTAAGTTTAGGATTGAGGGATGTAGAATATGATCATGGAGAATAAGACATTAATATGTGCTTTATAAGTACTAATAAACAGCCAATATCCTAGTAATATTATATGTGTGTTAATAAGCAACTAGTTCATAGTGAGAATTGGACCCTAAACTAAAGTGTTAACGTTAATTGAAATAAAATATAAATATGTTGAAAAACAAACTGAGAAACGTTGAAACTGAAATAAGTAAAATAAATAAAAAATGTAATAAAACTAAAATAACAGTGACACAAACCTCTCTCATTGACATATTCTCAATATTTTTGTGGGATGGATCAGTTATTATAGTATTATATATTATATGCAAGAATGCATGGTATGTAAGAATACAGTCTGAAAGAAACATGTTTAATTATTATTATTTACAGCATTGTTTTTTTTTGAATTTATGCAAAAGAACATCTGACAAGAAAATAAAATCAAGTAGACAAATCAAAATGATTGGAATAACACAAAAACAAATTAATTAACAATAGTTACAGCCAAAGACTTTTTAACTCTTGTCAATGTCCATTACATAATCGAAAAGGAGTTGAAAGAAGAAAAAAAACTTATTTAATCCCACCCCCTATCCACAAATTATAAGCACAGATCTTAGGGTGAATTATGGACAACACATGACATCCACTCCCTGAAACACTTGCATCTGTTTATCGGTACAATATCGCGATACTATGCTATATAAATGTTCCCCTCCACACGTAATCAACATGTTTACCAATAAACAGAAAACATCCACATTCATACCACATTCAACATACATTCACTTACAAAATTCATGAGTTCTGGTGCGTATCTCCGCCCCCTTTTGATTGACAGGTCAGCTGATCATCAGCTGTTTTTACACAATAATAGCACAGATAATAGCTTTTATCGGCACCCCTAGTTTTCATCAAGTGTGTTGACGTTTTACTCACTTTGTCAGCCATTCGGCCACGGCCTTGTTATCGGCTCCCTGTGATTGTCCCGGGCCGCCCGTGGGCTCCTCGCGCTTCAGCCTAGCGTACGGGTGTTTGGGACAGTGGCGGTTAGCGTGAGTAAACCGGCTACCGCATCCTAAAACACACAGAGGAATCACTTTACATTAGAGAAGCTCGAGCATTTGGAGATCACAGCGCTGAGGTCTACACTAATAATCATAATAGCACAATACCAACACATCAAAGCCTCGATATACTTCATGGAGAATTGAAGAATTAACTCATTTGGAACTAAATCAGGCCAAAACTAAGCAAATCTTTTCAGGTATTTTGAACTTCGAAAACAACTTTGCCATGAGTATATTGAGACCATTAATACTGAAATATAAAACTGTGACCAAAATGTACACAAAACTACTAAATGAATCAGATCAACGTGTGATCGTCAACCAGTGGATCTCTGAGTGAGGGAGTGAGTGGAGGCGGGGCTCATTTGCATATTCATAGAACCGCGCATACTAAATGAGACTGTCGGGTTACATTCAAGATATTATTTTAAGCCATTTTCAAAAGAAAAAAAAAAAAGATTGTGATTGAGATACAATTATTGACTACAGGTGGACTAATAGAATATTGCACGTTTAAAATATAAATCCAATGTTAAAATCAAATTCCTGATAATCTTGAATCAGAATAAGTTCCTCTTGCAGCATCTCTTCTCTGATGATGTGGGCGGGGCAACCTGTCACTCACATGAGCTCAGCCAATAGCAAACCACAACCATCCAATCAAATCCTCACAAACAAAATCAAGCCCCGCCCACGTGTTCTCATTCCAGAAGCGTTTCACTCGATATACGACCCAATAGAGTGCCGAAGTGATGACGTCACTTTGTAGGACGACTCGGAAGCTAGCGGCGCATGGGTTCCCTCGATCGAGAAGCTATGCATTTTCCCCACAGACTTTTGGAAAATCGCAAAAAATAAGGTCTGTGTTCAACAAAGAGTTGTGACCCTTACACGTTTTGTCTATCAAGATACTCTTTACAAGTAAATCCAAAATTTATACATTTTGAAGCCTAAATAACGCCGTTAGATATACAATGATAGCGGTAAAAAGTTTTAAAAAATCACAAGCAGGTTATAACTGGTGTGTTTTATGTCATAGATCAAAACGTGAAAATATTTAGAGGCTTTGTTAACCACAGACCTTATTTCAGGCGATTTAGCAAAAACCCATTCAAAAAACCCATAGACTTTAGGGCGAGGGAACCGGAAGTGCTACAATGCTCACTTCCGCGTTTTGGCCTACAAAGTGGCGTCATAACTTCGGCACTCTATAGGGACAAAAAGACTTCACTTTCTGCCAAATTTGACACCAATTCCACTTTCTTCCATTCCTAACGCCCACCTTTCTCCGAACAGACGAAGGGCTTTTCTCCGGTGTGGAGGCGCTGATGGGTCTTCAACTGGCCGCTCTGGACAAACCTTTTCCCGCAGTCCGGATAATCGCACAGATACGGTCTCTCCCCTGTAACAGAACCAGGAAAATCAACACTCGTCCTGTCATCTGAGCGTAATGGAACATGAGCGCAGGTGTGTGTGTGGCCACGAACCGGTGTGTGTCCGCTTGTGTGCCTGTAAGGACTTCTCCCGGGGGAACACCCGGTTGCAGATGTTGCATCGGATGCGGCTGGTTGAGGTTTCTCCCTCGTTGATCAGCTCTCGAACGGTTTCGGCCCGCGGGCGTCCACGCCGGATCCCATCCTGCAATAATAAACCAGGAAAAAGCACGTTAGACTGACGACAGAACCATCCGTATGCAAACACGAGCACTTTAAAGGGAGAGTTCACGCAAAAACTCTTCTTTCAGACGAATACAATCACATACAGTTATATTAAAAAATGTCAAGCTTTCCAAGCTTTATAATGGCTGTGAATGGGTGTTTCTGTTCTGAAGTCCATAAAAGTGGATTTTTAAAGATGCACTTTTATGATGGACAGATGCACTTTTATGATGGACAGATGCACTTTTATGATGGACAGATGCACTTTAATGATGGATAGATGCACTTTTATGATGGACAGATGCACTTTTATGATGATATATGAACTTTTAATGATGGATAGATGCACTTTAATGATGGATAGATGCACTTTTATGATGGATAGATGCACTTTAATGATGATATATTAACTTTTAATGATGGATAGATGCACTTTAATGATGGATAGATGCACTTTTATGATGGACAGATGCACTTTTATGATGATATATGAACTTTTAATGATGGATAGATGCACTTTAATGATGGATAGATGCACTTTAATGATGGATAGATGCACTTTAATGATGGATAGATGCACTTTAATGATGGATAGATGCACTTTTATGATGGATAGATGCACTTTTATGATGGATAGATGCACTTTTATGATGGATAGATGCACTTTTATGATGAATAGATGCAATTTTATGGACTTCAGAACAGAAACACCCATTCACTGCCATTATAAAGCTTGGAAGAGCCAGGACATTTTTTAATATAACTCTGATTGTGTTCGTCTGAAAGAAGAGTGTCATATACACTAGGATGGCTTCAGGGAGAGTAAATCATGGGCTAATTTTCATCTTGGGGTGAATTATCCCTTTAAAAGACACTCAACTGAACTGAATAAATACACTATTATCTTCTGTACAGCTGATATTGAAGCTGCATAATTGATTCTGTAATTTTCCTACTTATTATTGCTTTGAACAATCTTTACTGGCTGTAAAATTAAAACTGACTTTTACTTCTTTGAAAAAAAATATGCTTTACATAATAAAAGTTCACATATTTATTAATGCACAACAATACCACATATTAAATATAAACAGTGATACAATAATGTAATTTTAAAAGTGCCATACCTGATAAACAAATATAAAACACATCGTAAGTATGTAACAATAACAGTATAGTAACATAACGCCACATATTATGATTAATGTTAATGCTAAAACTAGAGAACAATAATGGTAACACTTTACAATAAGGTTCATTAGTTAACATTAATATATTAACTAACATGAACTAACAATGAGCAATACATTTGATAGTTTTTTTTTATCTTTGTTAATGTTAGTTAATAAAAATTCAGCTGTTAATTGTTTGTTAATTTTAGTTCACAGCACATTAACTAATGTTAACAAATACAACCTTTGATTTTAATAACGTATTAATACATGTTGAAATTAATATTAACTAAGATTAACAAATGCTGTAGAAGTATTGTTCATTATTAGTTCACGTTAACTAATGAACCTTATTGTAAAGTGTTACTAACCACAATAACATGCACATGAAAACACATAAATGTGTCATTATGTGGCAAGTGGAGTTTTCTAGAACCAATGATCGGTAACATTTTGGCGCGCACGTCTGACGTCATCACGCCCAACTCCCAGCTGCCTCACAATGGAGGAAATTTAAAATCCCATTCAGCGCGCGCGCGTTTTACATACAGTATGCAACAATTAATGTGCATCATGCGTTACACTAAATAGAAACTCAAACCTTAAATTTAATAAACGCTAATAATGTATAACTATGTGCTAGAATTAGGCTATACAAAACAGAAAGCAGTGCTACTTATACAATACAGTACTAGTAAAGTATAGTGATTTAGTTCACCTTTAAGTGTTCCGGGCAGGAGTTGAGATCGGATTCGGCGGGAGAACCGCTGTTTCGGGTCGGCGATCCGGTTCCGCTGGCCGAACCGGGACTCAGAGTCACATTGTGCGCGTTTTCACCCCAACGCCACGGATAAACCATGAAATCACTGAATCCGGGGCTGGTGGGCATCAGAGAATCCGCTTTCGGTTTGATCGGGGTCGTTTTGATCACGGACACCAAAACTCTTTTTGGCGAATCGTCACAAAATATCACTTGATGTTTGCTGTCAGCCATTTCCAATAAGTGCAGTAAAAAACCTGGATCTTAAAACCGTTGTTAAAATATTTGTAAAAAATCCAAAGTGAAAATAAGTGCAGTTGGAAGGAATATCCCGCCGTTAACGCGCCGCCGTTAGTTGTTTAATAATAAAGTCAGTCATTCCCAGTGTTACATGTATCACTGTTCCAGCGCGCGGTGCCTTTGATTCCGCTCGCTCTCGCTGGCTGGAGTTTGATACAGTGACCCAATCGCACTCGGTATTTTCCCGCGTTGGAAATCGCGCCCGAGCGCAGCGCCCAGCCAATCGTTAAAGAGGACGTTACAGCGCTCGCGCCGAACAACCAATGAGCACAGGCTGCGAGATTCGCTCAGCGCACAGTAACCAATGAGAGAGCGCGAACAATTCCTTGACTCTGAACGTTCGGTCCAACACTTTTAAATATGGCAGAGCGCGCTCTTTCTGACAGACGTGACCGTTATCCAATCACATGACGTCTTGAGAATTCTTTCCTGCTGCTAAACGTCTCCCGCGCATATTGTTTACATTTACATCGATTTAAAGGGAAAGGCGGGCGATGACGGTGGCGCGAAAGTTACGTAATCAAACCGTCTTTTGTGTTTTAGCAGCTGTCTCCATACAGTGTGATGCATGAAAACCCTTTAATTATTGTGTTCTTAAGATAAAGGCCATTCTGCGTGAAACAGCTGCAGCATTGGAGATAATTTCCATATTCACTATACTGACTTAAAACTTTTTGGCCCATATTGTATGCTATTTATAATAACTTTTTTTTATATATAGCGCCTTTAACTGTACATCTCAAAGCGCTTTACATAAACAAATATAATATTGAAGCAAGAAAATACACCATATAAAATAATGCACAATGAAAAAAGTATACAAATATTCAATTAAAAGCTTCCCTAAAAAAAGAGTTTTAAGGTAAGATCTAAAAATGCTAAGAGATTGGTAAAGAATTCCATAGTTTTAATTTACGTAAGATTCTTTATTTAGGGATTAAATGATGAAGCTGTCAAAGAATAAACCAATGTTTGTGTTTTTTCCTCTCTCCAGAATTGCAATTATTGTTCTTTTCGGCAGATTTGCATGCTTAAATTCTCTAAAGTTATTTCATCTGATATAGCTTTCCAAACTATAGCATAAATAAGTACACCAAGTCTTGAATTTCAATGGCTTTTACTCTTCTTCTTGTCTGCTAGATAAGGATTTAACATTTTTTTTAATGATTACCATCTCAACAAAGAGTCATTTGTAGTCAATGAAATATTTCAGAGCTGATCAAGCATAACTAGAAGAGTTATATTTACTATACAAATTGTGTCCAAAAGCAAATCCGATTAAACCCTTATTATAAATCGATACAGTAAGAAATATGACGTTCAATCATTAACCACAATGTAACTGCAGAAAGGATTTATTGAAAGGGATATACGACTCAAAATCCTTTCCTATTATATATATATATATATATATATACACATACACATGTGAAATTATCATGATTTAAATTTGGTCATCAAAATAAAGGTATGCATTATTTACAGTAAAAAAAAAACAATCTATCAAATTTCAGCTTATATACAGCTTTCAGTTATTATGATTCACATTCGATCATTTACAGTTAATAAAGTACTAGAATTAATAAAGTACTAGATACAGTATTAAAAACAATATTAGTAATGCATAATAACAAAGGCAGCTTCTGACACATGATATTTACAACGCGATAAAAAGTCTAACTTCACAGATGCTTAAAGCTTTCTCTGGAAAAAAAGAAAAGAAAAAAAAAGCAATTTTTTTTCAGTTTATGAAATAAAAATGCAGATTTTTCAGTGAACACAGATTCCTTGTTGAATGCCGTTGATAGTCGATCACTTGAAGAAGTAAAACTGGAGTAATATCTGGATGTTTCAGCGAAGGAGAGCTCGAGCTTTGGAGATGGAGTTACTGTGAAAACAACAGATGCTTTAAAGAACAAACCAATGTGTGCAAACGTCCAGAACACAACATGCACATGCTGTAAATGCTGAGGAGCGCTCTAGAGTTAGAAAGCAGCCAAAGTAGAAGAAACGAAGGAGATCTGATACCATGGTCTGTGAAAGCGCAGCGATGGCACTGCGTGAAGCACTTTCCTCCTTCTGGACACAGATCCTCTATTACAGGTGCGATCGCAAAGCCGGTGAAAAGATAAAAACCCATTAAAACTAATATCTGATCCTGTTAGTGTTACTGTTTCAGAGGCCCGTTTACAGCGGGTGTTATTACACGCCTGTAATGGTCAAACGTTTGGAGTGATTTACATTCATGCTCATGCTTTTATTTGATCAAAAATACACTGTAAAAATAGTGAAATATTATTGTGATTTAAATCAGCTGTTTTCTATGTGAATAAATAGTAAAGTGTAATTTATTCCTGTGATCAAAGCTGAATTTCAGTGTCACAGTAAAGCATGTAATATTATTATCATGTTCATATTTCTGTGACATACAAAATACTTTTATTAATCAAGAATGCATTAAATTGACCAAAAGTGGCGGTAAATACATTTCTAATGTGGCAAAAGAATCTTTTTCGAATAAACGCTGTTCTTTTGAACTTTCTATTCATCAAAGAGTCCTGAAAAATAAAATTGATCACGTTTTCCATAAAAAAATAAACATTGCTAATAATCATAAATGTGTCTTGATCATCAGATCATCATATTATCCTGATTTCTGTAGGATCATGTGACACTGAAGACTTGAGTAATGATGATGAACATTCAGCTTTGATCACAGGAATAAATTACACTTTACTATATATTCACATAGAAAACAGATGATTTATATTATAATAATATTTCACAATTTTTACTGTATTTTTTGGTCAAATAAACAGCCATGGTGAGCATAAATTCCAAACTTTTTACCAAAAGTATTACAACTAACACTATATACATCCAAAAACTAGAGCTTTAAACTTTGCATTTGCATGCAGCTTTAAAAGCCCAAATAAACACTGATAGATCTGATCTGAGACCAGCTGTAAACGCCACTGCAGAGGTCATGTAGACCGGATCACGAGACGCTCTGAACCAGTGCAGGGCAACGATTCATCACATCCAAAATAAGTGTGTTTACACATAATTACTGTGGTAACACTTTGTTTAAAGCATATATATATATATATATATATATATGCGCATGTATGGCTGTGCAACGATTAATCACATCCAAAATAAAAGTTTGTTTACATAATATATGTGTGTGTACTGTATATAATTACTTTGTATAAACACACACACACACACGAGATAATTGCATATATATATATATATTTACACAATTTATATTATATATATAAATGTTTTATATTAATAACACATTGTTCTTAAATATATACATGCATGTGTGTGTATTTATATATGCAAAATAATTATACACAGTACACACATATATTATGTAAACAAACTTTTATTTTGGATGCGATTAATCGTTGCACAGCCATATATATATATATAAAATATATATATATATGGCTATATAAAAACACAAAACAAGAATTTACTGTAAAGCTGCTTTGAAATGACATGCATTGCGAAAAGCACTATATAAATAAACATCAATTGAATTGAATTATATGTGACTCATAGTTGCCCAGCACCAATACAGACCGAATCATGATCGAGCCGTCCATGATTAGCATGATAGCGTGCAAGCCCAGACGAGAGACGCTGCGCCCGTCACAGTCATGCAGGAAAGATGAGAACGTGACGGAGATGTGAGCGTTTACGCGGCCCGATCACACGGCCTTCTGGGACTTACTGAGCTGAGGGAACACATGGCAGAGTAAGTCCTCAGCTGCGGCTTTAAGTGCGTTAAGTTCGACTGCTTGATGAAATGACTGTTGGCCATAGAGCTAGCGCTAACGCCAGAGAACACGCCGTCCGTTTCACAGGCCGTTACGTCCAAGCTGCCTAAAGATTTAGCGAGCCTTGAATGTAAAGGGCTGTGAAAGGAAAACGTCAACCGTCACACTAGAGCTTTGCTCAAGTTGCTTTAGTGATTTTAATGCAAAAAGGCATAAAAAGCTCATTGTATTACTCACCCACTGGTCCTGTTGGACCCGAGCGACGCGCGAGTCCTTCTCCGCTTCTCCGAGCTGACGGAACGACACAGGTTATAATCAGTTATAATCAAGGACACAGGTTATAATCAGTTATAATCAAGGACACAGGTTATAATCAGTTATAATCAAGGACACAGGTTATAATCAGTTATAATCAAGGACACAGGTTATAATCAGTTATAATCAAGGACACAGGTTATAATCAGAGACGTGCACATTAACATTCCAATTAATTCATTATTTGTCAGTAATCGAATACCAATGCTCTGAAATTTTTTTTATATTTTAAAAATTAAAATTAAATACAACAAATATTTGTCAGTAATTGAACACCAATGCTTAAATATAACTTTAACTTTAATATAAACTTTATTAAATATATATAAAAATTTTTTTTTTTAAAGCAAACCAAAATAAAATTATTTGTCAGTAATCGAATACCAATGCTCTGAATAATGAAATATATAAAAAATTAATTCATGTTTTAAAAATAAAAACTAAAAATGTGAAATAAATACAAGAAATATTTGTCAGTAATGGAACACAAATGCTATAAATAATTAATTAAATACAATTTTTAATAAATGTATAAACAAATCAAAATAAAATACATGCTTAAAACACATTGATTATTTGTCAGTAATTGAACACCAATGCTCTTAATAGTTAAATATTACATTTAAATAAATCATCTTAAAATAAAAACAATCAAAATAAAACTCACTTAAACCTAATTGTTTGTCCGTAATCGAATACCAATGCTCTAAATAATTAAATATTAAACATGTAAATAATCTTAAAATAAAAACAAAATCAAAATAAACACTTAAGCCAAATTGATTGTCAGTAATCGAACACCAATGCTCTAAATAATGAAATATTGAAAATTTAAATAAAAATAAAGAAATAAAAATAAAATACTTGCTTAAAATTTTTTTTCTGTCAGTAATCGAATACCAATTCTCTAAACAATTAAATTAAAAAAGTAAATAATTTTAAAAATAAAAATATTTTTTAAAAAACGAAATTTTATTTGTTTAGCTACATAACGTGACAATGTGAATATGTTGATTATTGTATTATTGATATATTAACTTATTTCAGGGGTTCAACTTACAAAACAACCCTTTTACAACCTCGCATACGTAATTGCAAAATAATTCTGTTAAAAAGGAATATGATGTTAAAGAGATTTGGCAAAAGTAATATTCCCTGCATTTCCTTTAACAAGGATATAATTACAGAGTCCACAGTTTTATTCAAATAAATAAGAAAGGTTACCTTAATGACTTTGATTTGGTGTGAATTGTATTTTCTTCCAACCTGCAAGTAAAGAAAAAAACTATATTTCATAAATATTTAAAAGCATTCTCTACAGCCGCCGCCAAGTCATACAACGTGCATTTACGGCCATTCAGCAAACTCAATTATCGAGAGCAAAACACATTATTTCTGTGGATTTGGCCATTCACGCATTCCATAACCAAACATTTACAGCATTTTCATCTCTACAAGAGTAACTTTAAATAGCATAATCTTCAGAAATAATTCAGTCAGCTTCATTGATTATAACGATTAACTATGATGATTGACAGCTTATTAGTGATTATAGAGGAAGTGATTACACTTCAATATGCATTACATTTCATTGCCATTTTGATATTGTGTTTATCATTATGGTTTTGTTGGTGGAATTAAAGAGCTTTTGTGAAATATATAGGAATAATGCAAATGGTTTGAGTGTCGTTTTAATGTAGAACATGGTCCATTTCATATATATGTGTATTCTTTTACACAATACATTGTTTTAGAGCAGCTTTATTGAATATTAGCTCGTTTGGGGCTTTAAAGCAAGGAGAAAAACTACATAAGACATGTAGATAAAGAGGGAGAGACAACACACACGCACATGCATACAAAAACTATGTTATAGGTCATGTTTCTGAATTAATTGTTGAATTGTGTACTGTGCAGTGTTATAAAGTAAGGCACACACACACACACACACACACACACACACACACACACACACACACACACACACACACACACACACACACACACACACACACACACACACACACACACACACACGCATTAGATGAACCTCATGAATCTGATTGATTTCAAAAGAGCATTATAATAATAATACTTATTAATAAATCCATTGAAGTTGAATGTTGCAGGTTTAACACACGTTTTAAGCTCTATTGACAGCAGAATGTGCGTCATAATGTCCATCACCACAGAAAATACACGACTTATTATATTTTTAACATTTAAGACAAAATTTTAATAAAAAACAGTTTTAAAAAGTACAGCCACAAAGGTCACTTACTAATAACCTGGTTATGTACATTTAAATATCTAAAAAATAATAAAAATAAAAAATGCATTCCTTGAAATAAAATACAATTGTGTCAATAATCAATTATGTCGTCAATTTTTACTTAGTAAGTCATAATTTTGACTTTATCTCATAATCGTGACCAAAAAGGAAATTTTACTGCCATTGCAAATTCTTTACTGGAATTCTGATTCTATTTGACTAAAGTCCCCCTGTGGTGAAAATCCAGCTTTTAATGTTGTTTATGTGTCTATGTGGTGTTTTTAATACGCTTTAAGACACACATGTGTAAGTTCATAAGTCGACAGCATTGCTGAGTATTTCCTCCTTAAAACTGCAGTGAACCAAAGACAGTCTCAAAAACACGGTGTGAAATCGCTGGTGTTTCTGACGTCACAAACGACCTTGTAACCAATCAGATCAACGTGTGATCGTCAACCAGTGGATCTCTGAGGGAGGGAGTGAGTGGAGGCGGGGCTCATCTGCATATTCATAGAACTGCGCATACTAAATGAGGCAAGGGTGTCGAGTTACATTCAAGATATTTTAAGGCATTTTCAAAAAAATAAATAATAAAAACATTTAAATATGCCATTTAGGTGATCAAAGCTGAGTTTTAAGAGATACAATTATTGACTACATGGGGACTTTAAAAAAAACCCTGTTGTTGGTTATATTCAACATTAAGCCACAAATGCTGAAAATAGAGCTTATCGTTCGTAAAATGTGCCTAAAGGAATACAACAATGCTGTATCTCAGACCGGCGCCACAGTTTTCAGGACGCCAGTGATGTTTAAAAGGATGATCCATCGAGACACTTACAGCGTTCCAGTCCAGAGAAGGGCTAAGAGAGTGACGGGAGAAATCATTTACAATCCCACCCCGTCTATACAGTAATGGATGGAAGGGAAGCCAAACAACATCCAGCAGAAGACAACGCTACAGAGAGCAGAGAGCAGCAAAGCTAGCGGCCATCTAAACACAGGGGCGAAATTCAGAACACAACACAAACAAGGAAGGAAGACAGAAGTCTTTTCCCATCACTGACCACTGGATAAATCTGTCGTCAAAACCACATTCACTCCACTTACAACATGAACCATGTGCTTTAAAGTGCCCTTATTATACAAGTAAAGCTCCTAATGTTGCTTTAAAGGATTAGTTCACTTTTAAAAAAACTTTTGCTGATAATTTCCTCCCCCCATGTCATCCAAGATGTCCATGTCTTTCTTTCTTCAGTCGAAAAGAAATGAAGGTTTTTGATGAAAACATTCCAGGATTTTTCTCCATATAATGGACTTCAACAGGACCCAAACGGTTCAAGGTCCAAATGACAGTTTCAGTGCAGCTTCAAAGGGCTTTAAACGACACCAGACGATGAATAAGGGTCTTATCTAGACAAACCATCGGCATTTCACAAATAAATAAAACAGTTGAAGTTTTATAAGCACAAATGCTGGCCTTGCTCTGTTCTGTGATGCGCGTTCGTGACTCACGTAATACGCAATTACGTTGAAAAGGTCACGCTTCTGTCCTGACGGAAATGTTCTTTTAGCCTTTTTAATATTAAAACACCCAGGATACGCACACGAAATGGGCATTTAAACGATAAACTGACACAAAGACATTTGAATATGTGTATATGGTCCTCCTTCCTCACATTCGTAAACACTGACTCGGTACTTCCGCCGACGCGTGACCTTTTCAACGTAATATATGGAGAAAAATCCTGGAATGTTTTCAAATATTACAGCATCAGCTCTTTTCTCTCAGTGTCTGAAACGCTTCGTTCGAGGATTCAGTCTCTCTAAGCCCCGCCTCTCTGAGAGCTGCTCTGCTGTGATTGGTCAGAAAGTAAACGCTCATTATCATATCTGAGTCTCAGCTCTTGATCACAGTGATACGAACAGTGGCGATGGCGTGTGTTTTACCGTATCAATCTCAGAGAACAGCGTCTTCTCCAGTCTCAGATACACTACAGTTTTTGGGGGCGGAGCTAAGAGACGCTGATCAGCCAATCAAGACCAGAGGCTGGCATTATGCAAATTAGTTATGAACCTACGCATGTTCAGCAGGAACTGAGACTGAATTACAGACGTCGGTTCAGAATCGACCTTCTTTTGGGAGATAATAACTTCATTTCTATATTTCCTATGTGATATATAATAATTTATCTGCACTTTGATCTTCGCAGACCCTTTTCATTCACAATCAGCTGCTATATTACACACTACATGAAAGATAATATCCCAAAAAGCATAATAGAGGCACTTAAAACAAGGATTTTTGATCATGGATCAGCGTAAAATGGAGTAAATGCTCTTTATAGACACTTTAATAATTACAAAACTTAAGCCTTTAGATGGAAATGGGTTTCCAATTGTAAATCGAATCGGTGTCTGTATCTGCCTAATATCAGATCCAGTTTACAGTGCAATTGAAAAAGACGATCAAAGCAAACTGGCCAAAGTGTGTCACAACGCAGTTCACACACACTTCATGCATGCATACATCATCAAACATCATCATGCAAAGCCAAGACTTTGTTAGAACATCAAAAAAGGACTGAAGATATTACGAGAAAGGTCAGAGCAGTTTGTGAAGCTGGAGAATAATATAGTCCAGAACCCCATTTACACTTTTAGACCCATTTAGTCTGCTGGAAAACTTCTGTTTGGTTAAAATAAAACAAAAAAAACACGTTCTCAGTTGAACGTGGAAGCAAAACAAAAAGGCACTGGATGAAATGAAGTCCTGCGTCAGCCACATGTTCATTATGATGGGCGATGATGTCACACACTCACCTGAACGTCATTCTGCTACCGTTTCAACGACACACAACAGTCGGGCCACAGCGAGCCCAGAAAACTGCAACACTTTACTACCATTCTCCTGCTGTGTGATAAAAGGCTTTTGGGGTCTTTCTCGTCTCGCCAGCACAATCATTAACAGGAAGACTGATGTTTTAAACTCTAAGATGTGCAGTTAGTCTATACAAGTCGTGCACACACACTTAATCATCCATCATTACCGGAAAACCACTATTTATGCAGATTATCCGGTGTTGGAATCGACTCGATGGGCGTCTAACGCGGTTCACATCCACTGGCGCGCGGCTTTCTCCAGTTCACTTCCTAGTTCAAGCTAATGGATTCAGTATCATATTCAATATCATAAAGATATTGTATTATATTTATATATGATATGATCTCTAAATTATAAACACGATCAAAACATGCACAATCTCCTCCAGTCCTTCTGTCGTCTGATTGATCCTTTATTATTATTTATCAAGAACAAACGTCCTCCTTCAGCTCGAGTCTTTCTGTGTCAAATCTGCTCTGATTTAATCAAGTAAACGCAAGAATAACTTCCATATTGTTAGTAATATTTCAGCTGGACTGAAGCAGCTTCGCTTTACTTGATTATCCTTTTTTTTGTGTGAAAAATCACAAGTATTAAATATGATCATCAGGCTTTTGAGGAAGGTTCATCTCTCAATCATTGTATTGCATTATATGTTTTAAAAATAGAGCTTTGATTATAAAACTAAGCAGAAATTGATATTCATATGCATTTTACGCAAGTATCTGCTATACTGTTATAAAGATCTCATTGATTTACATTATACGCATAAAAATTTCACATAAATATCAGCATCTGCACCATATTTTTTATCAGTTTGAGCCTCTGAATAAAATGAAGCTGTTTTTCCTCCATATTCTCACTATATCATATGAGCCATAAAAGCCTGATGTATCTAAAGATACATTTAAATTCTGCAATAAACGTAATAAACTGTTCCATTTAAAATAAAACTAGATTTTTTTACTATTTCAGGCTTTAAAGGGTTAAATTGTTACATATCACCTTTAATTCAGATCTCAAATGCAGTTTGCATGCATTCATTGTATATATGTAGCTAAAAAAAAAACACACCAAAGCTCATAAAAAAGCCTGGGAATTTGAAATAAAAGGTATTTTCTGAAATTATAAGCACGATGACTTTAATAACTGTTACACAGGGAGCAATCCCAGACTGCACTGCAGACTTGCAGGAATCGAACAGGTTTCTCCTGCGCCAGTGGACACGTACCGTCAGGCTCGATGGACACGTGTGTGTGTGTGTGTGTGATGGACAGGAGAGGGATGTAATGGAGAAGAACTTACAATAGTGAGCCCGTGGACGCTCTGGACTGCCTCTTACTCTTCAGAGCTCGTAGTTTATCGCCCTGTGTGAGACCGCCACACTCCTCTTCATCTTCCTCAGTGTGCTGAACAAATGAACAACACATCTGCTTAAAGGGGGGTGCTATAATGCCCTTACCCCACAGATATTTTTATAGCATGATAAAGTAGTCACTTTTTGAGGGTGAGCAAAAACATACTGTTTTTGTGTCTGTCCCTTTAAATGCAAATGAGCTGCAGCTCCCGGCACAGGGGGCGGAGCTTCAAGAGCTTGTGAGTGAGAGTGTGTGTGTGTGTGTGTGCGTCAGATAAAGATGGAGAGACTCAAGAAGAAGTGACAACAGAAGCAACAGGACATTTATGAATGTCAGTTGATGAATTTATGTAGCTGATGTGTAGTTAACTATCTTCTAGTCATTGATTAGCATATTCTGTCATGATAATCTATAAATGGCGTTCCCGGGGGCGGAGTTTATGTAAATTTTAGGGTTAGTGATGTCACTAGCCCATGAAGAAGCTCATTGTAGTTCCTACCAGCCGTTTGTTGTAGTCCTTAAACAGTGATTTCTTTAAAAGCAAATATCTCTCTTTGCTTTGAACTTTGAGCGTCGTAACTTTGCAGATGTTGTTTATGCTCAAACAGCAACATTACACACTGACTAAAGTTAAAAGGTGAAATCATACTCAACCAGCCCTTAAACAACCCCTCGAGTGACATCAGTCTGATGATCTTTTCCTGTGCCATTAAAGCAACAAAGTGGACCAAACTTTGATGTTTGTTTAAAGCGCACACATTAACTGAAGTGTTAGTGTAGTTACTCACCGTTTCAGGGGCTGTTTTTCTCTGTGAAATGTTCTTGTTGGTGCCATTGATGGAAATATCTTCTACTCCGGACAGGATTCCAGCCACTGCCGCTTTACTGGAGCCGTTCTCCTGCTCATGTGCGGTTCGACGGTACAGATCCCCCTCCGCCCAGAGACTCGACTGCTTTCTGTCAGATTCAGACGTGTAGACATTAGTATGAGGCCCAGATTGGTGTATATACACTACTGGTCAAATGGTTGGAATAATTCAGTTTTTTAGTTGTTTTTGAAAAAAAGTTTCTTATGCTCACCAAGGCTGCAGTTATTTGATAAGAAAAAAAAAATATATATATTATTTTTTCCCCCAATATTTTTAGATGTTTTCTATGTGAATATATAGTAAAGTGTAATTTATTCCTGTGATCAAAGCTGAATGTTCATCATCATTACTCCAGTCTTCAGTGTCACATGATCCTTCAGAAATCAGGATAATATGATGATCTGATGCTCAAGAAACATTTATGATTATCATCAGTGTTGAAAACCTTTCTGTGGCAACCGATTTTTTTATGCATATAAAATTCAAAAGAACAGCATTTGAATCTTTTGTAACATTATAAATGTCGTTACTGTAAACTTTGATCAATTTCATGCATCATTGCTAAATAAAAGTTTTTTTTTTTTTTACTTACCCAAACTGCCATAAAAATCTGAGCTGATTTCAACACTGATAATAATCATAAATGTTTCTTGAGCAGCAAATCATCATATTAGTGATTTCTGAAGGTTCATGTGACACTGAAGCTGAAAATTCAGCTATAAAATAAATATTCCTATATATTCACATAGAAAACAGCACTTTAAAATGCAATAATATTTCACTATTTTTACTGTATTTTTGCTCAAATAAATGCAGCCTTGCTGAGCAAGCATTAATCTAAATTACGTTACTCCACACTTTTGACCGGTACAATATCTACATTGTGGATTAAAGCGTTTGCAGGATCACCCACTCTTCAACAAAGTTCTGTTGAGGTCCGATGACTGATCCGGGTCGGCAGATCCGGATCCACGCGATGGCTTCGGCCGCTGTCAGTCTGAAGTGCTTCATCATGTAACAGCCAATCAGAGTCCCTGTACGGCCCAGACCCGCTGAAACAGTGGTTACGCCAGTTAACATCTCTACTTTATGATATTCAAAATTAAAGCAGCTTTTATATGGGGAAAACCTATAGAGCAGTTTTAAATATATGGAGCTGCACTTTTATTTGTAGCTGAAAGCATATTAGCTGAAATATTTAATAAACAAACAAGCACTGTGAATCATTTTCCAGAAATACACATTTTCACATTTACAAATTCTGGTAACAACCAGACATGTAAAACATGCAAAGTTTACATGCAAATCAATAAACAACAACACAGGAAAGATTCTGTGCAGGCCTTATCAATGTAGGAAAATTTTTTAGCAGCATATGACATCTATCGCAAAGTCGTGATGTTGTTTTTGGGCATTATTATTATTATTTCCCCCATATTCTCCATTGTTGCGGCTCATCCCAGTCTGTCAGTAACGCTCTGTTTAGTTCAGGGTTCGTTCAGACACTGTAAAATTAAATTCCAGGACTTCAAGCACTACTTTTTTGTTTTTTATGGACTACAATCAGAAATCTCCCTTATCAAAAAGGTAAATAGATTAAAAATTTTTTTTAAAAAAAAGGTACAAATAAAGTGCAGCACATGCAAATGGCTGTGGTAACTTTAACCATTGAAAGGATACTCCGACAAAGATATCACATGAATATATGATTGACCTGAAGAATGAAAGATATAAATATTATATTAAGTATAAATATTAAGTATATGATACATGAGCAATATCACGCTCAAAGCCATGAGAAATGGCTCTAAATCAATATCAGACAGGTGAGAAAAGATTGTTTTATCAATAAAATTAAACACTATTTTCTAATATAGCCTAACAAAAGTTCAAGCACTTTTAAGTACCTTTTCATAAATATGGCTGTTTTCCGAGACTTAAATTTCAAAAAGTCAAAATCAAGCACTTTGTACGAACCCTGTTAGTTTCTGTTTCTCTGAAGCCCCTCCTTCTGAAAGCACACTGTGCTCTGATTGGTCAACTGGATCAGTGTGTTGTGATTGGTTGAGCAGTTCGAGTGTGTTTGTGAAGTGTCCCGCCCCTAATTACCATAACCACCAGTTTAACACACACTAACTAACTCACCCAGGCCCCGCCCCTTTATTCTGCGAATGAATTATTATAATGAGGAATATTGTGACGTGTTCGTTCCCGGAAGAAACTCGAGATACAATGGAGGCGTTTCAGGGAGAATAACTTACTTTTTAATGCTCAAACAGCAACATTACACACTAAAGAAAGATGAACATGGAGAAAAAGCGTGCATAAAATAAGCACTAAGCGCCGAACCTTTACAGTGGACGGCGATGGCTCCGTCGGCACTCTCGCAGATGTTCAGGAACTTGGAGACGATGGCGTCGTTAGGCGTACTTCCATCTACAAAGAACAGGTCGTGGTGTTTGAAGCCCATGTCTGTGAAACGCTTGGCGTCGTACATCTTCTTGTTGAGGCGGATGATGTTGGTGACGTTGTGCTTCCTGAAGTACGGGAAATACGCTTCGGGGGCATGAAGAGGGTATCCTGAAGGGGAAAAAGAACAAATGTATATAAATCTGTACATTCCAGACCAGTTTTACACATATTACTCAATCAGACTAGAGTTAAAGGAGTAGTTCATTCAGAATTAAAATCTCCTGATAGTTTACTCTCCACCACGTCATCCAAGAAATTAAGGTTTTTGAGAAAAACATTCCAGGGTTTCCTCCATATATTGACTCCAATGGGGTCCAACGGGTCGAAGGTCCAGATGTGAGTTTCAGTGCAGCTTCAAAGTCTCGACACGATCCAGCCGAGGAATAAGAGTCTCATCTACACAAACCAGCGACGTTTATAACAAAATACACATTTATATACTTTTAACCACAGATGCTCGTCTTGGACATCCACAACTTCACACATTGCGTAATCACGTTGAAAAATCCCGTACAGAAATGTAATATAGGCTGAAAAAACTCCATCTCATCTTATCCTTCAACTTCAAAATCATCTGACATCTTTGTTTTACCTTTTATTTTTTTGTAAATGGGCTTTGACTTATTAGTCTTTGCACTTTTGCACTGTAAACACTGGGTTTGTTCTTGGCCTACAAAAACGCTTGACCTTTCAACGTGATTACATAATGTGTGTCGCATCACAGCTCGTGCAAGACCAGCATTTGTAGGTAAAAAAAGAGTATATAATTGTGTATTGTGTTATAAATGTCGCTGGTTTGTGTAGATGAGACTCTTATTCCTCGGCTGGATCGTGTCGAGAGTTTGAAGCTGCACTGAAACTCACATCTGGACCTTCGACCCGTTGGACCCTTTTGACGACACTATATGGAGGAAACCCTGGAATGTTTTCCTCAAAAACCTTAATTTCTTTTCTGCCTGAAGAAAGAAATATATGAACATCTTGGATGACGTGAGGGAGAGTAAAATATAAGGAAATTTTTATTCTGAAGTGTAATAATCCTTTAAAGTATTGGTATAATGTGAGAACAAGCAAATCCATACGCACCATTTTCAATTTTACTCTTTGGATGAGGACCGCTGAAGGCCAAAAACTTCCCTGGAATGATCCAGTTAAAATCTCCATTTTCTGCCCGCTGGACAAAATATTAAAGTCACCATGAAATCAAAATGAACAAATGCACATTATTGTGTTTTTGCACTGTAATCAGAATAAGTCCCTCTTGCAGCATCTCTTCTCTGATGATGTGGGCGGGGCAACCTGTCACTCACATGAGCTCAGCCAATAGCAAACCACAACCATCCAATCAAATCCTCACAAACAAAATCAAGCCCCGCCCACATTTGTTCTCCTTCCAGAAGCGTTTCACTCGGATAAACGTCACTAGCGCAACTTCCCTTTAAAGACGCATCAAATCTGAAGCATGATTAAACTTTACTCTTTTATCTCAGTGGAAACTCACCTCATAATGCTCATATTCCTCCACATTAAACTGTGAGAAATCCAGCCAGCCGAACTGCAGAGCCTGAAACACAAAAGCATGCGATCAGTAGGAATAGTGAACATGTCTGATGAAGCTGCAGGATCTGGATTACCTTGTGAACGCCAAGTAGACAGTCAAGAATATTCAGATTGTACATGCAAGTTCCAAAAGACGCATCTCTGTTGAACATAATGAAAAAAATAAGTCAGAGATTAACAGAAATATTGAAATAATCCAAAGGAAATGAGATTTACTATTACTACTGCTTTTTAAATAGGCCGTCTCATTCATTTTTATTTTTCCTGGGGTCCACATGCAACTTGTTGTGCCAGAAAACTTGATACCTTATAATAATAATAATAATAATAATATGCATTTTCTTGAATATAGGGGATACATTTCAATTATTACCGAAAAGGAAGATACGATGCATTTTGAGAGACAAGGAGGCTGTACGCTTCTTCTGGTGTTTTCTGTAGATGCATAACCTAAAACAAGAGGACAAACAATAGTGAGCCTTCAACATCTGGAAGAACTATAAGCATAGTTATAAATATGTTTGAGCATTTAATCAGATTGCACTTCCCTAGAAGGCAAAATAAACCGTAAATATAAAGTTGGACTGGGAAACTCACAGCATAAGAGCCGATCAAATACGCAGCATTGGCTTGTTTCTTTCTGTCCCCACAGGTATAAAACACAATTTTCTTCTTTGCATGAACACAAGACTGTTGGATTAGAAAAGCACACATTCAAAAGCACATCTTTGAAATGATTCCAGTGAATCAAACATTGCACGCTTTTACATGGAAAGACTGTGTTTAGTAGAACAGTGCAATGTTGCATTTTATGTGCCAGTATAATGAAGCGTCATTACCTTCAGCTTCTTATTGAGCTTGCAACAGAAGCGATAAAACATGGCCAGGTTGAGCGGGCCAAAGTCTGCGTAGAAGCTGTTCAAATATAAAAATCAAAGAGGTCAATGATAAAGATCTGGTGCAATGCACTAGAAACTATAGAAACTAACAGGCTAATGGTGAGAACCTCAACAAAAATATGTTTTTTGTCTTGATTATGGGATAGTGTGAGTTTTTCTTTCCATTGCTGTAGTACACAAAACAAGTTTACATGCATAAATAAATAAATACATGTGCATAAATGCATCCATATACATGCATACATTTGTAAACCTATGTATGCATGCATATATATGCATGCATAAATTAAGTCATGCATGCATGCATAAATTAAGTCATGCATGCATGCATAAATTAAGTCATGCATGCATGCATAAATTAAGTCATGCATGCATGCATAAATTAAGTCATGCATGCATGCATAAATTAAGTCATGCATGCATGCATAAATTAAGTCATGCATGCATGCATAAATTAAGTCATGCATGCATGCATAAATTAAGTCATGCATGCATGCATAAATTAAGTCATGCATGCATGCATAAATTAAGTCATGCATGCATGCATAAATTAAGTCATGCATGCATGCATAAATTAAGTCATGCATGCATGCATAAATTAAGTCATGCATGCATGCATAAATTAAGTCATGCATGCATGCATAAATTAAGTCATGCGTGCATGCATAAATTAAGTCATGCGTGCATGCATAAATTAAGTCATGCGTGCATGCATAAATTAAGTCATGCGTGCATGCATAAATTAAGTCATGCGTGCATGCATAAATTAAGTCATGCGTGCATGCATAAATTAAGTCATGCGTGCATGCATAAATTAAGTCATGCGTGCATGCATAAATTAAGTCATGCATGCATGTATATGCATTCATATATAAGTTTACAAAATCTTAAAAAAATTACAATATAGTGAGAATATGGAGGAAAATAAAAATAAATATAAAATATCTGTCAATAATATGTCTTAGCAAGGTTATATTTAAATGCTTAGTTTCATAAACAAAGCTCTGTAGTTTTAAAACATAAAATGCAATGCAATACAATGATGATTAAGAGATGAACATATAAACCTTCATCAAAAGCCTGACGTTCATATTTGATACTCAGCAAAAAGACCACGAGCTTCAGTGGACGTTTTTACAATTATACTAAAAGGCATTTTCTTGCTAGAAAAGTCTAACCTATCAATCAAACGACAGAAGGCATGAAGTAGATGGTGTGCAATGATTTTGATCACGTAAGAGGCCTTATCACTTATCAAATATGATAATGTAGTATTAAGTGTGTTAGAATTACCCTAATAATGAGCCATAGACTGTTTTAACAGTAAACCTCTCTTACTTCTCATAGGAGAGCTCTTCATCTATGCAGAAACAGTGTCTGTCAGGAGAGCTCTTCACCTTCTGATGAAGAAGAGCAAAATACAGCTGATCTGAAAAACAAAGTGCACATGATGAAGGAAACCAAACGATCATGTTATCTCTCACAACAGATGCATTTCCACGCGGTCCATTAATGTAAACACATCTGACTGAATCTATTGGTCGAGAGATTTGAATCCGCGTTCCGGAAGTGAGTTAAAAGACAAACCCAGTGAATCCACACAGACTGATCCGAAACACAAAACTAAAAGACATTTAAAAACAAAAATAAATACGAGCATTACCTTTAATGACTTCGATGCAGTTGGACAGATCGCAGGTTTCTATGAAAACGTTGTTTCTGTGCATTTTTTTTTTATCTTGGTTTAGTTTAATCTAATTCCAAACTGCATTTAACGTTACACATACAACCAAAAGTCAAATTTTCATCGACACTTTATCATATGAAGAAATCTAGTATGTCATAGGAAATTATGCGACAAGAAAGTAAAATTACTTAATGTTTACGCGTTAAACTTGAATTAAAAACTAAGAAAAATTAAAACAATATATCCGCTTTGACTATATATAAAAGTAAACAACGTTACACAGCCCTAACTATCTTTCTCTCTCCTGAAGTCCGATTAAAGTTCAATGCAGTTTAAAGACAACGCGACCTTAAAAGCTTTTCCGGCACCTGATTGGTTCACAATCGCACCGCAGACACGTCAATCACAACTAGGCCCCTCCTTACATGATTTAAACGGTAGAGCAGGGAATATTTGAGGTGCCAATTGGTCAAAAGAAAATATTTTTAGGATTGTTCGTAGTGTGTTTCTTTGTCTTAAAACACATCTCCCCTCATTTTTATGACTGTAACGTAAACCAAAAACGTAAATTGTAAAGTAATCACGCATATTTGTTGTATAGTCTATAATTTATGCAAACCTTTTCCGGTACCTGATTGGTTCAAGGGCGGTGCGCTGAAACGTCAATCACATTAGGCCCCACAAAATTTAAACTAAACAGCAGGGAGTATTCGACTCTGATTGGAACGCTGCCCAAGCCGTTGCTAGGAGAGAAGCGTCGATTGGCCAATAGGATTTCATTTTTTTTTTCGCTTTGATTCACTATTTATTACACTAATTTTCAGTGATTTACATTCAGCGAACAGAACAAAGAAGACCATTCAGCCCTTTAACAGGCAAAATGAGTAGTTAATAGTGATGTTTTAATTACTCTCATATATATAACCAGAGTTAATCCATATAAACAGCAGTTTACGTCTGATGTGATCGCATGTTTCGGTGCCAAAAAGCTCCAAATTAACCCCTGACATGAATTATAACACACTACTTTATGACCCCGATATTGGTTCTACTTTATGCGATCATTATGGCAGCATCTGTGGTTTGTTTACCTGTGATATGGACGTAAATCTCGCTCTTGGACTCCGTCTGGCCGCTCAGAGAAGCGCAGAGTCTTTTCCTCGACTCGCTCCGTCGCTCGCTCTTGCGCTTCATACTTCTCTAGGCATGCAAAGATGGCGTTTCAAACGGGAATGTGCAATGAAAGTGCGTTATTTTGCATAGTCCAGCTTGTAACAGCTCCATGCGCTGCAGACCGAAGTATACTTGAGCCAGTTGTCCTGCGAGTGACGTATGATGGAAGGCAAGTTTCTAAAAGCCTCCCGAGTGACGTCACTGCGCCACCATCCTGCTGCCCAACATACGGGCACTGGCAGAACTTTAACCCGTCACGGAACACGACACAAACACTCTGAGATTGGGTTTTAGGATTGTTTGTATTGTGTTTTTATGATTTCATTTTAAATATAAAAATATATATATTTTAGTATATATGTACTAAAATTGTTAGAAAAACAAAGTCATATGTCTAAACAAGTTGTGTTCCAAATCGAAAGTTGATATCGCAAAAATTGAAAGGGCTAAAAGGTAACATAACGCTTTCCTAATTCAATGATGCCTAATTTATGATGATTACTAAAATGTGATAGGGCAATAAAAACCCTTACTAGGACACTGACAGTTAACTGACTAAATTGTTAAGAGTCTATGCATAATGGGAATGTTGTATATTAGTCTATAATGTATGCGGATTTCATTTTCTTTGTTTAAATATCTTATTTCTTATCTTTTGAGTTTGGGGATGAAACTTAAACTGGACATATATGGATCTGGATATAAATGTATATACATACATGCATGAAGATGGTGAAAGGATAGATGCATAACTGCTTCTGCATACATACATTCATGCATTAATTTGTTTGTGCATACAGACATGGATACATTCAAACATGCATGCATATTCATACATGCATGCATGCATACATACATACATATATATACACACATACATAAATACAAACATGCATGCACACACATATACATACATGCACGCATATATACAAAAATGGAGATGGGGCACCCCAAAATTTGTGGGTTTGGTAAGGGCTGAGTTGTGGAAGAGATTGAGAGAAAAGGGGAGTGATGATGAGGGTGCACACTCAGACTCAAGTGAAGACACCAGGATTGCTGCAGTGGACTGGTGTAAAGTACACCAGTGTAAGATTAGGTGTAGATCTGCTTCACTCCAGTAGGGCTGGAAACACACTAAAATGCTAGCAATTGCTATAGTGTAAATCACAAACAGAGGATCTCAAACTCTTCCATGCATTATATTTTAGCTATTAGTTAAATAAGACACAAATTTTTCTTTTCTGTAAATTTTATTATTTTTTATTATCTTTTCTGCGAATGTCTCTTCGGTAAAACACTTTGTAAACACTGTTTTTAAAAGGTGCTATATAAATAAAGCTTTGCTTGCATGCATATATATAATTTATTTATTTAAATTCAAGACATAATATAAAACAAATAGTAATTTAGGACAGAGATCAAATCAATGGTCCTCAGTAGTTGAATGGCTTGTTAATTCCTATCCAACATAAATATGATATAAAAACAATATTATATATATATACAACGATATTGAGCTATTATAGTTAACAAACAAAGACCAGTGTGGCAGTATAACAGCTACAAGCATAGTGCAGATCTATCATGGCATAACATGATTTTTTTTTTTTTTTAGATATCAATGATTTTAGAGCGATCACTGAAGTCCATTGTGTGAAGACCTGCTAACTGAAGCAACCAGTTGATCGGCATGTGGTCTAACCGATTCATGTCAAAATGGGCAAAATGAACCTCCGGACCTGTGAAATAAAACAATAAATATTAATATATGGTGAAGATTTAGAAATAACAGCATTTTATTTAGAGAACTCGTCACCTGGGCCTACAATAAGGGCTCCACCTTGCTGCAACGGATCTCCTTGAAAGTCAAACACAGGGCTGGTCATGGCGCGCCACATACTTCTCAGACTGCCAATGAGTACACTGGATTTCACATGTGGACTGTTGGAAGCTACAAATGCAGAGGAAAATAGCTATATTTCCATTCAAATCTGCAAATTTAACCTATGCACATAATTGGAATAATGCATAAAACATTTGCGCATAAAGCAGCGTTTCCATCCCATGTGTTCAAGAGAACAAAATCATCACTTCCTGGGAAATTGGTGCAAAATACAGTATCTGTAATAAAACTAAGTTGCTGCAATTTTTCTTTTTTATGCATGCATGTACAATGTATGTGTCCATGCATGTTTGTATTTATGTATGTAAATATGTATACATGCATGTATTAAATGTATGTATATGCATGCATGCATGTATGTATAAATGATGTATTTATGCATGTATGAATGTATGCATGTCTGTATGAATGCATTAATTTCTCTTTTTCCCTCCATCATAAATGAGTGCGTCTCAGAGAAACACAGTAAACGCTGCCTTGTTCTCTTGCGTTCGGATGCTGGTGTTCGGGAACACAATCGTGTGAGACGCTTCTGGAGGGAATTAAACCAAATCATCATTCTGATCACAGACTTTGACTCCGGCATTTCAGAAACACCAAACCAACATTTGAGACGCTGCGATGCCATTGGTCCGCTGGTTAGTCCAGTTATCCAATCACAGCTGACGCTGCGGCAAAGACACATGAGAGGTTTTTGATGGATTTATTCAGTAAATGTGTTTCCATCGTAGTTTATCCACATGTCTTCTTATCGGATGAAACAATTATCCACCTCAAGAAGTTTATGCACTTTTAATTTTTTTTTTATTTATGCACACTTTGTTTCTATCCAGCGATATGCCAAAAATGTGCGTAAAAATTGGTAAATGGAAACATAGCTACTGATTAAAATAAATGCACATTTAATCAAACCAATCATGCTTTGGCATGCTAATCTAATAGAATACAAAATGTGTATTAGAGGAGAGAAAAAAGGCATGTTATGTATAAAAACATGTTAGTGAAATCCCAATGCATGCATTTATGAAATATATGGTTCTAAAATCAAGCTTCAATGGATCTTACGTGTTTCCATGTATGTCTCTCCTCTTCTCATTCCAAGTTTATTATAAATCTGTCTCTCTGGATCAACATATATTTCATGAGGATAGCCTGTCAGAGAGCAGAACCCCTACACCATAAAGAGATTCCCAGATATTTAACAGTTTTAAAGCGTAGTGATTTTGTCATAACAAAAAACGTAAACAATAATTAAAAATTTACTCGATTCTACAAAGTATTGTGAATAAAACTAATGCATTGCCTATTAAAGGCGCTATGTAATCAAAACTACTCAACACTGTTGCATGTTATATTTATGTTGCCAAACGGGTAATTACTTTCAACAACATAATTTTCTAAAAGTCTCATATTTTTAGCTTAACATTAATAAACACATCATACCTCGATATGAGAACACGACGACTGTCCAATCACTACCAATCTGACATTCGATTCCTACATTTGTTGAAGGAGAGAAAAGATACATTGTTTCAGTAGCACTTTACAATAAGGTTCATTAATTAACTAACAATGAGCAATACATTTGTTACAGTGTTTATTAATCTTTGGTAATGTTAGTTAATAAAAGTACAGATGTTCAATGTTTGTTCATGTTAGATCACAGTGCATTAACTAATGTTAACAAATACAACCTTTGATTTTAATAACGTATTAGTAAATGTTGAAATTATGATTAACGAAGATTAATAAATGCTGTAGAAGTATTGTTCATTCTTAGTTCCTGGTAACCGAGGTAGTTACATAATATACCATTGTTTTTTCCCTCTCATATGCAGCAATATTCTAATCTGACCAAATAGCTAATACATGATTACTGACACATAATTGATAAAAACAAAACAGAAGTGCTGGATAATAGCGTCAAATAATTGTCCTGACCTGCAACACATGCTGGGGTATTTTGCCCAAATCCTCCACATATTCTTTGCACGTGTAGCACAAGAAGTTCTGCAAAATATTCAAGAAGCAAAATCAGAGTGACATTCGCACACAACATAAACACACAACATAATGACACAACATAAACACACCAGCTGTCGTGATGATCTTACCCGCACGAAAATGATGATAGCTTTGCTGTGTTGATGCAAACTGTAGAATGTTTTACACACACCGTGTCGATCATACACCCAGCAGTCGCTGACCCCAGACACACAGAGCTCGCGTGGATCCCGTGTGTGTTCCTCCTGGTGTCCAGCACGAGCGATCTGATCCTGATGAGTTATCGGGAAAACAGGAGCCATTTTTAGGGAAGTTTTCTTGGCCACGCCCATTCCTGCTGGATCATGTACAAATAAAGGCAGAACCCGCACAGATACATTCATTTATGGCATTATTTCTGATTCAGTGTTGGGGAAAGTTACTTTTAAATGTAATACATTACAATATTGTGTTAATATATATCCCTAAAAAAGTAGCCGAACTAATTTCCTAACTTATTCGAAAAATGCAACTTTTTAAAAGGTAAATGCATAACTTTACTTGTCACTTGGAAAAGCAATCTGATTACGTTATGTAACCATCAACACGCATTATTCCCATTACAAATATTTTAGCGGAATAGTAAACTTGTTTCCGCCAGAATAAAACATTTTAAAAGATAATTGCAATTTTTTATCTCACAATTGCAAATTTACATATTTCAATTCTGACTTTTCCCCCTCGCAATTCCGAGTTTATATCTCGCAATTCTGGTTTAATAACATGCAATTGTGAGTTTATATCTTGCAATTCTGACTTTTTTTTTGCTTTGCAATCGCGAGTTATAAAGTCTAAGGGAAAAATAATCACTTTATATTACAGAATCAATCAGAAAGAATCAATATCACAGTTTTCCTATAGCTATAACACGCAATTGCACATTTATTTGCAATTCAGACTTCATATTTAGTTGATAATTTTTCACATGTAAAACTATCAATATTGGTATCAATGTAGGGGAGACCAGGGACGGTTGTAACACCTTTAATTGAAATGCTCAGTTAGTTTCCCTCCATTCTTGCCAAAAAGGATCGAGCCACAAAATCCATTTTTTTATAGCCTACTCCATTTTCCATTTTGAGTATATGATTGATTCATTATGTATATTTTCGACATGTTACAACCGTCCCTGTACACTGGGACGGTTGTAACAGTGGAGAGACTGTATTAAAATAAATTTTGCAACCTGTACATATTTCATAAAACCACTTAAATTCATTGTTTCAGCAGTTGACAGATTGACGTTTATAATATAACAAATAGGTTATTCCAGTATAAATGGTTTTTGTTGTGTTGCTAAAATGGCAAAACGTGTTACAACTATCCCTGGTCTCCTACACTGATCAAATTCATCTTTATGTGTGAGTGACGAATAAAAGAACTGTATCGTGGCTCATTAAAATCATCCGAACCGATTAATGCATCAACTCTGACGTCACGAGGTGTGGATTATTTGTACAGTATGAAAGCCCAAAGACACAAGTAAATAAAAAGCATCCTTTAGTGGCCTAAATCATAACAACAAGACGAAAAGTCGAAATTATGACATTAACAGTCGAAATTACTATGTAATAATAACATGACTTTTTATCTCATATTTATGCCCTTTTAGATCATAATTTCGATTTAGCATGTCATAATTACGTTTTGGGTCATATTTTCGAGATAGTATAATCGTTTTGACTTAAATCTTATAATTATAATTTACCATGTCATAAATTATATTTTTATTCCATAATTATTATTTACGAGACATGATTTTTCTTCCTTATGTGGCGGAAATGAACTTCCAATTAAAGATTACTAAAAACCTGTTTGCGAAAGTTTGCTGATGCCCAGAGTAGACAAGACCGCTTTTATGTTAATATTATTACTAAAAAAGTAACATGATATCGTATCCATCCTGTTACTGTACACGTATTTACATCAAGTGTGTATTCGCAAGCTTGCAAGTGTTATATTTGTATTAAACGAGTTCCCTTGATGATTGGCCCTCCGTTTATGACTGACGTTTCTCCTGGCGAATGAACAGCCACTCTCATCTCGAGCTGTGGGCGGGATTTCCTCTGTTATTTGAAATCCGGAAGTGTTTTGAAACATTCTAGCAGGTTGACACAGCAAGCGCGCGTTTGCGGTGCGTTCGCTACGCTTCTGTTTCTGTTTCGCGCGGATTATGAGAGCGCGGGAAGGAGGTGCTGAGGGCCGCGCGAGCTGGTGAGGTTTGGCGCGTTTTATTATGGCAGTTATTCAGTCTTGCTTGTTTTCTCATGAGGGAGTTCAATGGCGTCGTCCGCCACTATCACTCAATGAAACACAGCAACACTCGGTCAGCAGCTCCACACAGCTGTGTGTAAACACTGATATTCATTTGTGAATGTTTATATGATCCCTGCTGAGACATAACACACATTATACCAGACATCTGAAAATATGATGGTCTATATACTCATTATCCATACAAAAAGTACTTGGTTATGGACCATGGTATAGATGACACTGATGTATATACCATAGTACAGATGGGTTACCATGTTCAGGGTATTTACATTTGTTAAAACCCCAATGGTATTATCTTCTTGGTATTGTGTCTATAAAACAAAAGTAGATGGACAGACACATAAAGCATTGACCTTCCTCTTGCTCAAGATATTCAGTGACTTATGTGTGTGTTTCCTTGTTTCTGTGTCTAGTGCAAATCTGAAAAATGTGTTTGAAAGGATTTTCATGTTCTGTCAGAATCATTCTAGGACTTAAACCCCAATGCAACAGACATAAACATGACTTTAATATGACTGTTTACATGTAATCGAGTCAAAATCTTGTTTTCAGTGTTTATTTAGTTCTGAGCTAAATGTGAAATCTAGAAATCCGAGTGAGGACGCATCTCTGATCTAGATTGGATGCAATGATGAAATTGTCAATTTTTTCTGTAATTTGAGCTGCAAAAATGACTGTTGTCAAACATGTTTCCCAAACACTCCTCCTGTCTGTTATTGGTCGCTCAAACACATAAGCCACGCCCCAAACTCGCTCCATTGGTTGATTGAGTCAGAAGTTGACAAGTGCTGCTGATCATTGTCACAATGTAACACTCGATCAAACCGATGACGAACACTGTTATTTCATAGTGTTCACATCTAGTCATAATTATGAGATAATTCTGTCATTCATATCCTCTCACATTATAGTTATTATATGCTTTTGCAAAATACAGAAGAACCAAGAAAGTCAGAAAAAGCTGGCTAAAATAAATCTTTTGGTTGGTTGGGGAAAATCGACATTTGAAATGTGTTTGATAAAATGTATACTTAAAAAAAAAAGAGAAAGATTACTCTTGGAATATTGTTAAAATTGTAATTGTTGTTGATTTACAATTTACATGTGAACACTTTTTAATAAAATAGCAAAACATATATTTACAAGGTAGATGTAAATCTTAATAGGTCAATATAAGCCTTCTCATTACATTATTTATTATTGTGTTTTATTAGTGACACATTTGGGGAGAGGATATATTACAAAACTTTATTAAAAACTTTTTAAACTTAAATGGGCGTAAGTGGTAACATATTTGGTAACATTTAACCATGTACTTCTATTAAAATTGCAAACATTTTAAATTAAAACTTAAAATTGACAAACAGTAGACTCATATTATTTCACATTAAATCTTGCATGTCACAAATAACTTTTTTTTCACCTCCACGAATGAGACGAGTGTCGTTCATTAGTCGTCTTGTTTAAGTAAATTGTAATTTCCTTGCTTTACCCCGGTATTAAAGTAAAAAGATGACTGTAGAAAAGAATAGTAGTATTTGATTAAATGCATTTATGATGAAATTACTACATTTTCATGTCAATTTGTGTTAATTTTGACCACGAACAGTATGCGCTGTCACTTTAATTCAGCGTTTGCAGCACAGCCGAAATATGGATGAATTGTCTCTCTCTTGATTTTAGAGTCGATCGACGTGTGATTTTTCTCTTTCTCTTGAATGTAGAGTCGATCGACGTGAATCATCATCATCTATATGGGCCATCTTTTCTCCAAAAATGGTTACAGCCTGAAGAAGAAAACACGGAAGCTGCGCAAGAAGAAGCGGCGGAGGAACTGCTTCCTTCAGGGTCCCTGCATGCTGTGCTTCATCGTCCACGGCCCCAGCGCGAGCATCGAGGACGACTGGCCCTTCGAGGCGGCCAAACTCGCCGAGCGCTACGTGTCCCTGAGCTCGCCCGAGGAGTGCGCCGCGTTCCTCCTGTCTCCGGGAGAGCTGGGCATCTGGGAAGGCCAGGGTCGGGGTCTGCTGTCCGCCAAGCTAATCGGGCCCCCGGCGCTCTTCTGCGTGGACTATTCGGAAATGGTGTGCAAGCGCAAGTGTGCTGATCTGCAGCGGTGTTCGCCCCGCAAGCAGCCGCGCTGTGCCTTCCAGGAGCCCATGGAGAACGAGGAGCGAGGAGACGCCGGGGCTCCCGAGAGCCAGTGTTTGCTCCGCCCGTCCTCTTCTTCTCAGTCGTCGTCTTCTCCTTCGGACGGGTCCGGTGGGGCGTGGCCTACAGATGCTGGCGGTGCCACCGACGCCTCGTCCTCATGCTCCTGCCAGCTGTCCCAGAACGAGGGATTGGAGGAGGGAAAGAGCGCTGAGAACACGGACACGTCACACGTTAACCAGCTGCCCTCCTCCATACTGCTCAAGGTCTGTAAAAGTGCATCTGTCCATCATAAAAGTGCATCTATCCATCATAAAAGTGCATCTATCCATCATAAAAGGGCATCTGTCCATCATAAAAGGGCATCTATCCATCATAAAAGTGCATCTATCATCATAAAAGTGCATCTGTCCATCATAAAAGTGCATCTGTCCATCATAAAAGGGCATCTGTCCATCATAAAAGTGCATCTATCCATCATAAAAGTGCATCTGTCCATCATAAAAGTGCATCTATCCATCATAAAAGGGCATCTGTCCATCATAAAAGGGCATCTGTCCATCATAAAAGTGCATCTATCCATCATAAAAGGGCATCTGTCCATCATAAAAGGGCATCTATCCATCATAAAAGTGCATCTGTCCATCATAAAAGTGCATCTGTCCATCATAAAAGTGCATCTGTCCATCATAAAAGTGCATCTATCCATCATAAAAGTGCATCTATCCATCATAAAAGGGCATCTATCCATCATAAAAGGGCATCTGTCCATCATAAAAGTGCATCTATCCATCATAAAAGGGCATCTGTCCATCATAAAAGGGCATCTATCCATCATAAAAGTGCATCTGTCCATCATAAAAGTGCATCTGTCCATCATAAAAGTGCATCTATCCATCATAAAAGTGCATCTGTCCATCATAAAAGTGCATCTGTCCATCCATCATAAAAGTGCATCTATCCATCCATCATAAAAGTGCATCTATCCATCCATCATAAAAGTGCATCTATCCATCATAAAAGTGCATCTGTCCATAAAAGTGCATCTATCCATCATAAAAGTGCATCTGTCCATCATAAAAGTGCATCTATCCATCCATCATAAAAGTGCATCTATCCATCCATCATAAAAGTGCATCTATCCATCATAAAAGTGCATCTGTCCATCATAAAAGTGCATCTGTCCATCATAAAAGTGCATCTATCCATCATAAAAGTGCATCTGTCCATCATAAAAGTGCATCTGTCCATCATATATCATATGATTTTTCATACCATGTCATCAATTTTTTTTTTTTTTGCTTCTCTCATTATGCTACATCTTCACTAAGTATTGGATCTTTTTTTTTTTGTCAGCTTGTTTTCTTTGTATTAGTAGCGTTTTTTCTTTTTGGATTTATTTGAGTTTACAGTGAAAAAGCTTTATTTGTGAATAATTTGGTCAATTTTACATAAAATATGAAAAGAAATTGCACTGTTTATCACACTAGTGTGCTTTAATTTTTAACCAGGAAATTTGTTTTGAAATGCTTTTATTTTGTACAAAATGGCACAAAGTCACACTTGTGATGTTCACAGTCAAGAATGACGACCTACAAAAAAATAGCTGATAAATCTCTCGTTATGGGATTTAATCTTATTGTCAACTTGTTTTCTTTAAATGAGGACAGGTTTTGTATTGATGTTTTAATCGGATTGATCGTAGGCCTCACTGATCTGAGAATAAAGTTCACTTTTGACCAGCAACACAAGTGTAATAGGGTTCTCAAGGGTTAAGAAGGACAAAACATTGTTTTTAATGCACTGTTTAATTTTGAGCTCTATTTTTCTTCGTCTTTCAGACTAGTGGAAAGAAAACATCTTAAGTGTTTATTTTATTCCACTCTTCTTTAGCTTTACACACACCAAACTTTACAGTTTTATTCATATCTATATTCTGAAGGTTCATTCATATATCATTCACCTGATTTACAGAACATTTTATTCCTAAAAACAGCCTCTTGACAGTATTTTCTGATTTATGGAGTGATACAAATATTAATCCCAAATCCCCTCAGTCAAAACCTTAAATATGTCGACACAATACTGAATCTGGCTTTATCCAATGTTCAGATTTCTGTTCTGGAAATGCATGCACATTTTTGCATATTTAATTAGATAATCCCTCATTTGCATATTTAAACAAACTTGTAATGCAACATTTTTTTGCAATTATTGTAGAAAAGTAATGATCTGCATGATATTGAGAAATGCTGTGCACAGAGCTGGAATCCTCAGATTGATTATTGTGTGATGAATATGACTCTTGTTTTGAGCGGGTGATGTGTGTAATGTGTGTAGTGTGTAATGTGTGTGATGTGTGTAATGTGTGTAATGTGTGTGATGTGTGTGATGTGTCCTCAGGTGTTTTCTCACCTGTCGGTGAAGGAGCGCTGTCTCGGCGTGTCTCTGGTGTGTAAATACTGGCGCGATCTCTGCTTGGACTTCCAGTTCTGGAAACAGATCGATCTCAGCGGCCTCCAGCAGGTGTGTGTTGTACTGTTCTGTTTGTGTGTATAACTGCGTTCGTTAAAGAACTATAGTGTGCATAACTATTATACTTGAAGTGAGAAGTGATTATCCAAAAAGAGAAACTTTAAATGCCCCATGCGGTCATTTTTTAATGTTAAAATGTTATGGAGAAATTAAGACAGTAGTAAAATAAAAGTATATTCTTTTTTTTTATTTTAGAGGGTTTTATTCTACAATAGTAATATTTCGTATTTATATATTAAGTTTAGTCATTTTTATAATACAAATTATTAATATATTAAATGTTTTATAGGGTTTTATTTTACAATATAAATATTTTTGTATTTATATATTAATTAATAAATGTAGTACTTTAATAATAAAATCATTAAATCATTATATCATTCATTAATCATTATGTTATCATATACATATTATTTTACAGGGTTTTATTTTATAATAGTTATATTTCGTATTTATATATTCGTTTTTATTGAGTAATTTTATAATAAAAATTGTTTTATCATCATATTAATATAAAATTGCTAAAAAACTAAATAAGAAATGACTATTGTAATATTTCCCTGTTTGTTATTAAATATTAGAATTATTATTATTGCACATTACACTTAGTATTTTTTTTTATTGTTATTATTATTTTATAGCTATATTGATATATAATCTCAAAGGTTTGTCCATGTTTTGCAGCCATACAAACCAGGATTTGTTTAAAAATCGCATTTTTTAACCACAATCCCAAAAATACATTTTATAACTAAACATTTTATCAGAAAAATCACAATTAGATCCCCTAAAACTATATAGCAAATAGCCTTTTTATGCATATTTTTTAATGAACTATAGCTGGAAGCTTTACTTCTCACATACATTTGTACAAATATTCCCCCCGCCAATTATGTAATGTAAGTACATAACTTATATGCAAGCGGTGCATGCCGGTGCAAAACTTAAATAATAGGTGCAAAATGTCAATATTAAGGTGTGTGCTAGGGTGTTATTTGAAATAATACTGTTAAAGAAGATAACTCATATTTTATCACCATTTTCGAAACCATAGCGAATAAACTGTGATAATGTGAGAAATGTTGAAGGTGTCTGAATAAATTTTCTTTTGACTGTGTATGATATATTATTGCAGGAGCAACACTGTGTGTGCTAGGGTGTTGATATGTGGTTTTAATTGAAATAATGCATGAAAACTCTCTGTTCTGTCCCTGAGCGCAGGTTAAAGACGATCTCCTGGTGAAGATCGCGTCCCGGAGACAGAACGTCACCGAGATCAACATCTCCGACTGCAGGAACGTTCAGGATCACGGCGTCTGCTCTCTGGCGTCCAACTGTCCCGGTCTGGTCAAGTACACGGCGTACCGGTGTAAGCAGCTCAGCGACGTGTCTCTGTGCACCGCCGCCGCTCACTGCCCGCTCCTGCAGAAGGTGCACGTCGGGAACCAGGACAAACTCACCGACCACGCGCTCAGACTGGTGAGGCGCACCGTACACGCGCTTTATAGCTCATTTAATGGATGCATGTGGAGTCATTCATTTGCTGTGTACCTTCCACACATATTTAAATGCGAAATTTGGGGTGTTGCATTAAAAAAAACCAGCTGGATGAACATGCATAAAAAAACATGCATTAAATTGAGGTGGATCATTTTTTATTTGATACCAATAACATATCGTTTTACTGAATAATCAAGGAAATCCAATTTATTAATTGATCTTTGTATACCTTTGAGGTTTAAGAAACCTCATCGCTTAACTGGGTACTCTCTGCTGTCTCAGACGATGACATCATTTCCTGTTGTCCGTAACTTCTGTCGGGTGCAATTCGTAACCTCACCGCTAGATGCTGCTAAAAATCACATTGCACCTTTAATTGAGCAGGATCAGTTTTTATTTGATAGGAAAACATGCATAAACTACGCTGGAAACATTTACTGAATAAATCCCTCAAACACCTGTTCAGCGGAGGCTGTGATTGGATAACTGGACTGACCAGCGGATCGTGTTCCCATCGACGTATTTCAATGCGAAATTTTGGATGTTGCATAAAAAACGCTGGATGAAAATGGAGAAAAATAATGATTGGTTTGATTAAATGTGCATTGATTTTAATCAGTAGCTATGTTTCCATCTACCTATTTTAATGCACATTTTGGCATATCGCATAAAAAAACTGCCAAGATGCGCATAAATTAATTTGAATAAATTAAAATAAAACTTGATTAAAAAAAAAGTGAAATATTTTGTGTTTACCTATGGAAGTAAAATAATGCCTAATTTTGTTGAATTGCACTAATTGAAAAAAATATGCATTGCATTAACCATGCTTGCATTTTAATGCATTGTATTTTTATTAAAATGCAAGCATGGTTGATGCAATGCATTTTGTTTTCAGTTGGTGCAATTCAACAAGCATTTTTGTTTGAAATACATCAGACATTATTTTACTTCCATAGGTAAACTAACAAAATATTTCACCTTTAATTTTCTTCCATATTTACCCGCATGTCATGTGACCATAAACACATTAATGTCTTATTGAATGAAATATTAACTTAAAAGGAGCGGGGACTTAAAGAAAACAAAAAACTGGCGAATCCATTCTGTATACAATTATACCGCTGTATATAATCATATCGCTGCTGCATTGAACATTTGAAGGCTGAACTGAACGTGTGTGTGTGTGTGTTTTGCGCAGCTGGGCGAACACTGTAAAGAACTGAAGGACGTTCACTTCGGCCAGTGCTACAGCATCAGTGACGACGGCCTGGTCGCGCTGGCGCAGGGATGCAACAAACTCCAGAGAATCTACATGCAGGAAAACAAACTGGTACGTGCCGTCGAGTCACATGACGTGTTCAGAGCGCCGGACTCTTCATGCATTAGTGATCGGTCAGGAGTGGGTGATTTACTTCAGCATCAAAAGTTAAATTGTGGCTTTGTGTAGAATAGATTGTGCTTTAAAGCCTCCATGAAATGGAAGTTGCGCTGGTCTTTTCTCCTCTATTGTGTCGTATATCGAGTGAAACGCTTCTGGAACGAGAACAAATGTGGGCGGGGCTTGATTGGACGGTTGTGGTTTGCTATTGGCTGAGCTCATGTGAGTGACAGGTTGCCCCGCCCACATCATCAGAGAAGAGACGCTGCAAGTTATTCTGATTCAAGATGGTCATGAACATGAATTGAACACTATCATTTATATTATACACATGCAATATTAATTTAAAGTCCCCCTGTAGTCATTTTATCCCTTAAAACTCATCTTTGATCACCAAAATGACATATTTAAACGTTTTTCCTTGTAAAACAAATGTCATGCCTTAAAATAGCTTGAATGTAACTCACCACATTTAGTATACGTGGTTGTATGAATATGCAAATGAGCCCCGCCTCCACTCACTCACTCACTCAGAGATCCACTCGTTAAAAACACCACATATAAACAACATTAAAAGCTGTATTTCACCACAGGGGGACTTTAAATAATGCATCTGATCAGTATTTAGTTCATTTGATAAATGTTTAATTGGACGTCTCATATGTTTGCATTGGTCACATGCAGAAATAGTCTGAGGTGCCAGACACAAGAAGAGAGGTTCGAGTCCCATGTTTGTTTTTTTACCCATAAGCCATTGCTTCTGACAAAAGCAGACGTACTTGAGTGTTTCACACACGTCTTTTCTGTCTCTCTGTTGTTCTCTCCTGGCGTCATTGAAGCAGGGCACTTCTGTACATCTGTGGCGCTTCTGTGTTCACGTTTCAACAGTATTTATGTGTTGATCGAGCCGTCTGAATCATTGTCTGTGAAAAAGGACTGTTATTATCCCATCAATCTCAGATCATTTAGTCTGCCTTGATTATATTCATCATATTCAACAAATCTGCAATCTTAATTACTAAACCGCTCAATACAGTCTTGCTTTCCTGTGAAATTATCTAAACAAACTTAAAGCAAGATCAATTTGCTTGGAGCATAATTGAGAGAAAAATACTTGTTTTCAAAGACTATATCATGGTTATTTGTGTGTGTGTGTGTGTGTGTGTGTGTGTGTGTGTTTTTTAACCACACAGTGGCAAATCAATTTTTCTTGTTTTAATGCATAAACCTTAGGAAATTATTGCAATTCTTAAATGCTTCTCAAGTAAGTGCATCTTGCATTTTGAATTTTAATTTATTTATTAAGGATAGCCTCTTGAGATGTAACATCTCATTTTCAAGAGGGTCCTATAAACACAAATCCAATTAAGAATCATAAGCAAAAACATTACATAACATACATTACAGAAACACATACAAAACTCATTCTTACACAAGCAGTCACACCGAAGTTACTATTAAGTTAAATAATATAAGTTGTAATAATATCAATATCACCAGTAATTTAAATTAAATTGAATAAATTACAGAGAAAATAACAAATAAATAAATAAATGAGAAAATATGACTTTTTACCAGATGAACAAATGAACAAAGGATTGATGTTATCTTAAAAGTTAAAAGCATAAACAAGTTGTTCTAAGGTATAGAGATAGGGATGATCTGAAAAGGTGAAAAGTTCTAGATCTCAAGGAAAGATGTTGATTTAAAGATGTTGTTTAGATTGATGGTTTAACGCAGGACTGGACGCCCGTACACCACTGGATGTCAGTGTTGCTCCTCTAATGACAGACTCACTGTGTGTTTTGTGAGAAATGCTTTCTAACAGACTTTTGGAGATTCATTTTTCTTTTACTTTACATGCAAAAGGCTATAATAGTATCGGCTAGTGTGAGCTCATCATTTCAGTCAGATGAAGGGTGTTTTTAATCACTTTACTCTTTGTAAATTAACAAAATAACTCTAAATACTTAATAATAATAACAGTGTTTCTAACACCGTCGTCAGATTTATTATCATGCTTTTCCAGATGTGTGATTATTGGCAGGGAATATGAACCTTTCAGGGGTTCCATCATGTTATTTTTATATATACAGTACTGTGCAAAAGTTTTAGGCAGGTAAGATTTTTTAAGTTTTTAAAAGAAGTCTCTTCTGCTCACCAAGGCTGCAATTATTTGATAAAAAAAAACAGTAATATTGTGAAATATTATTACAATTTAAAACAGCTGTTTTCTATGTGAATATATAGTAAAGTGTAATTTATTCCTGTGATCTAAGCTGAATGTTCATCATCATTACTCCAGTCTTCAGTGTCACATGATCCTTCAGAAATCAGGATAATATGATGATTTGATGCTCAAGAAACATTTATGATTATTATCAGTGTTGAAAACAGTTTTTTACATTTTTATTTCATGATGCTATGATGAATAGAAACTAAAAAAGAACAGCATTTATCTGAAATCTAAAGCTTTTGTAACATTAAACTCTACCCTTCAAAAGTTTGGGGTCAGTAATTAAAATGTTATTTTTGGGGGAAAGAAATATAATAAATCAATACTTTTATTCATCAAGGATGAGTTAAACTGATCAAAAGTTACAGTAAAGACATTTATAATGTTAGAAAATATTATATTTTAAATAAACGCTGTTCTTTTGAACTTTCTATTCATCAAAGAATTTTGAAAAAAAAATTGTACACAACTGTTTTCAACATTGAAAATAATAATGAATGTTTTTTGAGCATCAGATCATCATATTATCCTGATTTCTGAAGGATCATGTGACACTGAAGACTGGAGTAATGATGATGAACATTCAGCTTTGATCACAGGAATAAATTACACTTTACTATATATTCACATAGAAAACAGCTGTTTTAAATTGTAATAATATTTCACAATATTACTGTTTTTTTTATTTTTTTTTATCAAATAATTGCAGCCTTGATGAGCAGAAGAGACTTCTTTTAAAAACTTTAAAAATCTTACCTGCCTAAAACTTTTGCACAGTACTGTATATATATATCCAATCCACTTTATTTCTATAGCACATTTTACAAACCGAAAGTTACCAAAGTGCTGCACAGAAGATTCAAACATACAAAACAATTAACATACAGTTTTATAAAAACAAAATAAGAGCATCTAAATACTAAAATACAGTAAAACAATAAAAGACATCAGAGGATGTCTTTGGCTTGGCCACATTGGCTTTTAACTCTCGCGGAGTTAAAAGCCAAAGAATAAAAATGTGTCTCAGACAAGACTTAAAACTCTCAACTGTAGAGGCTGTTCGGACATGGAGGGGCAGAGCGTTCCAGATATATATATATAAAGTTGCTCTTTGTGTTGTGGGAAGAGATGTGATTTTAGACATATGATATAACTGGGAGATAAAGAGATTTTAAAGGAGAACTCTGGTCAATTTTAACATTGAGCTCATTATTTTGTAAATTTGGAGTGCTGTCAGTACAGAGAACAATGACAAAAATAGGTGTTGCCTACACAGTGTTATCCTAAATTACACCCTGTTGACTTCAATGGGGCAAGTTTTAAACCTGCTTTTAGCCTCTTAACATCCTTGATGTGTCATTAAAGCGCACAGCCATGTGAGTGATGTTATTAAGAGTGAACACGGTCAATCTGACTGCAGCAGATGTGAAAGATATGAATAAAAGTGATTCATTAATTCAGCCAGCTCACATACCTGTGTTTACTTCCTGTTTTCGGTCGAAGTCCACAGTAGTCGATTGTCGAGTTCGCGCGCGATCATTGGTAACTAAGCAACAGTGGAGACTCAGACTGTCAGCCAATGACGGTGCTGTGTGGTGTTCTGAGAATATCATCTCAATGGATAGTAACTCCACAGTTACCAATGATCGCGCGCGAACTACAGAATCAGAATCTCGACGCACCACTTCAACTCCCAGAGTTATTCTTCCCGTTCAGATCCGATGCTACCACATCTTTAAATGAGTATTATTTGAAGTTTAACATTATAAAATACGTAGACCTACACTACAAAACTGGTTGAGGATAAATTCTTTAATTTGACCTGTAACGGCCGTTCACACCGCAAGCGTCAGCGTTGACCTTTTCAACGTAATTGTGTATTACGTGAGTCACGAACGCGCATCAGAACAGAGCAAGGCCAGCATTTGTGCTTATAAAACTTCAACTGTTTTATGTATTTGTGAAATGCCGATGGTTTGTCTAGATAAGACCCTTATTCATCGTCTGGTGTCGTTTAAAGCCCTTTGAAGCTGCACTGAAACTGTCATTTGGACCTTGAACCGTTTGGGTCCTGTTGAAGTCCATTATATGGAGAAAAATCCTGGAATGTTTTCATCAAAAACCTTCATTTCTGTTCGACTGAAGAAAGAAAGACATGGACATCTTGGATGACATGGGGGGAGTAAATTATCCAAAAAAATTTTTTTAAAAGTGAACTAATCCTTTAAGTCTTCGTTTTCCTCGTTAGACGGTTCGGCGTATGTTTCCTCACTGCCTGTGAAACAGTAACCGTGTTCTGTCCAGGTGGAGCGAGGCCCCGTTCGGTCTGCCCGTGACATCTGAAGCCTCTCTCTCTCGGCTCCAATGCTTTCGGTGACAGATCGCACAATTGTGCAACTCCTTCACAATGAAGGCCGGTCCCGTCCTCCTCCCCTCGGGCCGCTAATGGAGTAAAGCGATCCCGTGTCTGTCTCTCCCAATCGGTGATGAATGGGCTGATCCGCAGATGGGCCCGTTCTGCTCCTCCTCGCACAGATAATTGAATAATTAAAAAGCGGTCTCTGTCTTTTCCTCTGACTCTTTCTTTAAATATCGCACTCTTCTGGAAATGTTTAAGATTGTCTTTATTTACTCATCCTCATGGCGTTTCAAACCCGCATCATATTCAGGCTATTATGTGTTGTGGTGTTTCTTTAAAGTCCCCCTGTGGTGAAAATGTTGTTTATATATGTCTATGTGGTGTTTTAATATGCTTTAATTCTTAAGTCGAGTATTTTCTCCTTAAAACTGCAGTATGTACACAATTTCGCATAAAAAACATACCGTCCGGTCTAAAATATGAACATTTAAAATAGGCTTACCATAGTAAATATGTATTGAAAAAATGATCGATGTATTGACTCAAACTTAGTTCATTTTTAACCAAAAAAAAAAAAAAACTACATAGTATACCTTTTAAATAAGAAAATACTAAATGAGGCAAGGGTGTCAAGTTACATTCAAGATATTTTAAGGTATGAGGAATTTTTGTCAAGGAAAAAAACGTGTATGTAATTTTGGTGATCAAAGATGAGTTTTAAAGGATAAAATGATTGACTACAGGAGGACTTTAACATTGTCTTTATTTACTCATCCTTATGTTGTATCATATTACAAACCCGTATCATATTCAGGCCAGGATCCTTATGTTTTTTTGTTGTATGATGACATAATTAATTTTTAATTTTTTAGGGGAACTGTTTCTTTAAGAACTTTTACGCTCAGATTTCAGGAGCACATCACAGTTTAATGTTTCCTTTTAATCTCTATTTGCGTTGGGTTTCTTACAGTTAGTTTCTATGCAGATGGCCTGCGCTTTTAATGACCGACTGCGATTAATGATGGACTACAGGGACACTTTAGCACCAGGAGCACGTCAAATAATATGATATCTGATATATTTCTGAGTGAAACTAGTTATTCTATACCGAATTTATTTTTTGTATCTATCAGTATTTGGTTGAATCGTTAAAACTTGCCATTATATTTCAGAACGGAGCTTGATATAATGTTAGTTTACTTACTTAGTCAATAAGATTACAGCTGTTGTGATTACCTAATCATGAAAAGTGCATATTACAGTTTAATTTATATTTTTCCCTTTGCATTAAATGTACTTAAATTGCATTGCATTGCATGGCATTGTAGCCAATCACAGGCATGTCTGGTGAACGCGTCAGCCAATCACAGGCACGTCTGTTGAACGCGTCAGCCAATCACAGGCACGTCTGTTGAACGCGTCAGCCAATCACAGGCACGTCTGTTGAACGCGTCAGCCAATCACAGGCACGTCTGTTGAACGCGTCAGCCAATCACAGGCACGTCTGTTGAACGCGTCAGCCAATCACAGGCACGTCTGTTGAACACGTCAGCCAATCACAGGCACGTCTGGTGAACGCGTCAGCCAATCACAGGCACGTCTGGTGAACGCGTCAGCCAATCACAGGCACGTCTGGTGAACGCGTCAGCCAATCACAGGCACGTCTGGTGAACGCGTCAGCCAATCACAGGCACGTCTGGTGAACGCGTCAGCCAATCACAGGCACGTCTGGTGAACGCGTCAGCCAATCACAGGCACGTCTGGTGAACGAGTCAGCCAATCACAGGCACGTCTGGTGAACGCGTCAGCCAATCACAGGCACGTCTGGTGAACGCGTCAGCCAATCACAGGCACGTCTGGTGAACGCGTCAGCCAATCAGATGCGTTTAAATGAGTCGCTGTGCTGAAGATGTGTTTTGCGCGAGCTCACTGAGTTCTACACTTTCGCAAACCTGTCATTATTATTGGCAATAAACTTAAGATGCAAATAAGTTTCACTGCAATGTATTTGATATTCTTGAGTCTGCTCTGATGAACTCCATTACGCACCGCTCTGTTCAGGATGGCTATAGTTCAATGTCAACATGATTAAAGAGGGCGGGGCTTACCGCTCACAGAAGGGTTAACAGTGAACCATTGCCTGGTAAAATCTAAGTAGATAAACATTTAATATTTGACAACTGTTTTGCAATATCCGGTGACGCAACTTTAAAAAAAAAAAAAAATTTAGCCTTTTTGAAAATATGCTATAATTTCCTTGATTCATGTAGAGAGAATGTATGCATACTTAAAAATAAAATATTATTTGCAAATAGTTTAAATTATTTCACTAACACAAAAAGCCTTTCTTTTTCTTTATTCCCTTAAATCACTTTTATAATGAATTCCTTTAAATACAAATAAATATATCCACTGACCTCAGAACTGCCCCTGACATGAACTAATATCCTGCATTATTAGGCCTAAGTGTAAAGAAAATGTACAGCCCCTTTTAATCTCTATTTGCGTTGGGTTTCTTACAATTAGTTTCCATGCAGATGGCCTGCGCTTTTAATGAGGACTGCGATGCGAGGCGTATCTGGCGTCGTGCGGGGAAATCCAATTTTCACCTCCATTCAGATTTACTGAGTATCCCGAGCTCTCGCCCCCACATTTTATGGCCAAGCAGCTCGAGAACTAAAAGCAATTAAGCAGCGCGTTTAGCCAATTACCCGGCTTGTGATGGTCTCCAAATCAAATCTGTAGTTTTAAGGCCAGGTTTGCTCCTAATTGGCCCACTTGTCTCCTTGTCAGATCTGAACTACTGAACTGTGGGAGTGGAGACTCGAGAGGTTCAGATTTGAATGTTTCTGGCCTGTGGGAGTTGTTTTATTTAACGTAACTTTAGATCAGAGTTTTTAGCTTTACCTTTTGATCACATCGCAACATCCAAGTAGCACAAAGTTGCCTGTAAGGTTCAGTATTTGTTTTGGATCTTAATGTCATCCAGCATGTAGACATTTACATTTACTTTTTTGTTGCCCTCTTATTTTATGCATGGACCAAAACCATTGCACAAATCTGTGTTGTTGTGAATAGATCAGAAATTTTAATAAAAATATATACATTTTTCTAACAGCAGTGTATATATTTTAAGTCTCTTCTGCTCACCAAGACTGCATTTATTTGATAAAAAATGCAAAAAGCAATTTTTAAATCTTATTCCAATGTAAAATAGCTGTTTTCTATGTGAATATATAGTAAAGTGTAATTTATTCCTGTGATCAAAGCTGAATTTTCAGCATCATTACTAATATCTCAATATTATATATATATATATATATATTTATATATAATATGATTTGATGCTCAAGAAACATTTATGATTATCAATGGTGAAAACCGTTCAAATTTTTTGTACAAATAGAAATGGTAACATTTATAAATGTCGTTAATGCTTCTTTAATAAATTTAATATGCCCTTTCTGAATAAATAAAAATAATTTCTCTTTAAGAAAAAAAATCTGACCTCAAACTTTTGAATTGTTTTGTTTAGTTTTATTTTTGCGCTATTGTTTTTACTCACAAGGACATTTTAAAGCAGGGTTATTATTAACTAAAACAATAATATAAAAAATAATAATAAATATTGTCATTACTTGAAATAAATAAACATTAACTGAAATAAAGTACAATATTAAAAATTAATTTTTAACTTCCATATTTAATTTAATTTCCTGACAGCTATAAATAAGAGACTTGACAGATCACAGCAGAAATGTTTTTAATTTAATCTTAATTTTGCATGAAAGTCTTGCTCTTCTTTTTTGTCCCTCACTTTCCTTGAAGTGCAGGATTTTAATTTTCCAGCCGTTCTGATACGCCAGAAAGTCTCCGCGTCTTTAGAGACGCGCACATACGCCCAGATCACACACACGTCCATCTGATTAGCTTGAGTTTTAATTAGCCTAAATGTCTACTGTACACGGAATTGTTGATGACCTAAAATAGATTAGAGAGCCCTCAATTTGCCGTTAATTACGTTTACAGGGATGCTGAATGGGTCGACGGCATCACTGGCAGATGATTAAATATCAAATATCACTTTTTAGGCTTATTTGGCTTTTTCAAGTGCTTGGCATCTATGAAATGGCGTGTTAAAAGTGCAAAGAAAAGTTTTGCATCAAATTGAGGCTCCAGAACGAGAGATAATGAATGCTGTCAATTACAGACGCTCGTCTCCTGAAAGATCCTTCTTTTCGTTGAATGTGGCGAGAGACCGAGGGCCGTATTTCAGTCTGGAAACGTGTCATGAGAACATCCTGCAATTATATTTAAATAGAATATTTCAGTCTGTGAAGAAAGAGCGTGATCTGCTTCCCGTCAGTGCCTGGTTTTCTCATAAGACATCCAAACAGAGAAACAAAAGTCAACGTTTGAGATGCTGAAAGTGATTTTATGCCACGCTAAATTAAAGAGAGCAAAAAATGTTGGGGTCAGTCAGATTTTTAATGTTTTTAAATGGTTTTTGTCTCTTCTGCTCACCAAGGCTGCATTTATTAGATCAAAAATACAGTAAAAATCGTCAAATATTATTGTAATAAAAAATTTCTATTGTGAATATATAGTAAAGTGTAATTTATTCCTGTGATCAAAGCTGAATTTTCATCATCATTACTCCATTATTACAGTGCCACATGATCCTTCAGAAATCATTCTCATTGAGGCATAATGGTCAAATTAAGCAAGCGATTAGGGCTGTCAAATGATTAAATGTTTAACCTAATTAATTACATGATGTGCCAATTAATTAATCAATCCCTCTAAAGATCATTTAAAGTCATTGTGTTTGATGAGAACAGCATTTAATAGACATTACAAAAAGTAGCTTTAGAAAGAAATATTTTGATTCAACAGAATTTATTACACAAACTTGGCAAAAGTGGCATTCAGGAATATTCAACACAGATTGTTTAATGCAGCTCAGATGTGCATGAATATGGATGAAAAATAAAATGATTCTCTAAATATGAAAGGAGAACTGTCAGTAGGTCTTAATGAGTGAGTCATTGAATCATTCATTCAACCGATTCATTCAGGAACGAAGCGTGTGGCGTCTTAATGAATGAGTCACTGAATCAATGACTCACTCGAGTCGTTAAAAACGACTAATGAATCACCGCTGTAAGAGCGTTCTGCTCTGGGATTGTTTGAACTACTTTCATTGGTGAAACTGGGCAAAAACGGACAATATTTTGTCTAAAATATTAACTTCTTGTTTAATGACCTGTTGTATAAAATCAATACCGCAATGTTTGCAATCGTGCTGATATTTTCGGGGAAAAATAGCACTTGTGTGATATTGCTAAACTATATCATATGATATAAATATAATGCAAAACCCATACATAACTTGAATTTTAATTGCGTTCGAATATATTGGAATGCACGATATATTGGCCAATATATGATAATTTTTAATGTAATCGTTATCGGCCTGATAAGAAAATTTGAATGATATATTAAAGATAAATAATGTATTATTTCCTTCAGATGCGCACTGTTCAACACGATGGTTTTGAATTGCTTGAAATATGATTGGAATCACTTAAAAAATGGAAAATACAGATAAATGCTAAATGCGCTATATCGGTTACATAACATTTTTATGAGAATATTATTATTATTATTGTGTGTTTGGGACATGGCTTTTATTGGTGAGATTTTTGTTTTTGTAATCAGGCTCTCAAAAATGAAAAAATTTAGATTTATCGGCCAATATATCGGTTATCGGCTTTCAAATATGAAGAATTATCGGTTATCGGTATCGGCCAAAATGTTCATATCGGTGCATCCCTAGTTTTAATAATCAGTCATCGGCTTGCATCATGTTCATAACTAAACTATATACAATGTAAAATGACGTACACCGTTAAAAGCATTCATAATTTTAAATGATTTTTTTCCGTAAGTAATCACACCCTATAAACTCATTAAATCGACAGCTCTATTTAAAACCTCAAACGTTTGACCGGCAGTGTATCTCTTTCTCTTCTTCAAACTCTTCCTCACCTTTAGATGGTGTTTGCTGTGTTTATCACAGGCGCTTTGAACATCACCGATCGATCCAGAGGGAAACGCTTTCAACTTTCTCGTGTCATCGAGACCCTTTTTGGAGTTTTTTGATCACTTTTTAGTAGGAAGCAATCCCGATCATCGATGTCGAGAGCGTCACCTTTCGTGACTCGCCGGTGCGCGGCTGATTGATACCGACAGAGAGAAACTCTACGGTTTTTAAATGTCACGTCTGCAGCGAGGCGTTCTGTAAGCTCTTGTGTGGGATTACACCTTGAAAATCCCCGCTGGACAAAAAGAGGTCTATGAAAAGGTCCCTGTGTGTGTGTGTGTGTGTGAGAGGACCGGGCTCCTGGCCTTTAGGAGCCGCTCTCACACTCGAACTGGCTCTTGACTTGAGGAAGATGAGATTGTTTTCATCCTGTAGATATCCGTGAGATCTTAATTGAAATATCTGTGTGTGTGTGTGTGTGTGGTGTTTTCTTCACGCGCCGTGTGCAGTTTGAGCCTCTGAAACCATTAAAGATCGGGATTTACATGCATATTTCATAGTTTCATCTGCAGCTGCTTTCTTGGCAAAGGAATTTACTCGCAAGGACATTTAAAGCAGGATTATTATCGTTGACTAACACTAAAACCGTAAAAATGTTTCATGCTTGTTCATTACTTGAAATAAAACCAACATGGTAACACTTTACAGTAAGGTCTCATTAGTTAATGCATTAGCTGACTTTAATAAACATTAACTGCAATAAATAAATATATATATTTAGAGAATCATTTTATTTTTCATCCATATTCATGCACATCTGAGCTGCATTAAACAATCTGTGTTGAATATTCCTGAATGCCACTTTTGCCAAGTTTGTGTAATAAATTCTGTTGAATCAAAATATTTCTTTCTAAAGCTTCTTTTTGTAATGTCTATTAAATGCTGTTCTCATCAAACACAATGACTTTAAATGATCTTTAGAGGGATTGATTAATTAATCGGCACATCATGTAATTAATTAGGTTAAACATTTAATCATTTGACAGCCCTAAGCGCTTGCTTAATTTGACCATTATGCCTCAATGAGAGGAAGAGTTACCGGTTATACAATAAGGTCTCATTAGTTAATCTTAGTTAATGCATTAACTGACATTAATAAACATTAACTTTGTATTTAAAAAATATATATATACTTTTTTTTAATTTATTTTTTTATTTTACTTACACACACACACACACGCACGTACACGTACACGTATATATAAATTCCTAGGCAACATTTCGGAATTAATTTAGTTTCAGTTGAAGTACTAATATAACAAAAAAACAACAATATAGACATAAAAATGACAAAAACACAACAAATTTACAAAAACTTTACATAAAATTAAAATCATAACGGTAGCACTTTACAATAAGGCCTTATTAGTTAACATAAACTAACAATACTTCAGCATTTATTCATCTTGGTCAATGTTAATTTACTTATATATTTATATTAAAATCTAAAGTTAACATTAATGAATGCCGTGTGAACTGTTGACTCAATCAATACTCGCACTTTATTAAAATGTGCACTTTTGAAGTAGGTTTGAATGAGTTAAAAAAAAATGTTGCTTCTTTATTAACATTGAAGCTCCTTTATAGTGGATGTAGATTAAAATATTCTTCACACTAAGAAAAGAATGGATATTTTCAGAACGGATCACTGTTCTTCTATTGCATCGTTACAAAAAACCCTGTTATTTTTACACAAATCTATGTATATAATAGGAAAACAGTCTTTAAATGGTCAGAGCTGGTTGTTCAGATGTGGCCTGCAGGAGGCGCTCTAACATTGGTTTTCCACTTGTGAAGCGTTTCAAATAAAATTGTGCTTTTACTGATTAAAAATTACATTTATATGTAATATATCTACAGTTCGATCGGATAATTGCTTCTCTTTTTTTTTCTGTATTCCTTAGTAATTGGTGACACTTTTAATAAGGTTCATTAGTTAACATTAATGCATTTAAACATGAACTAACAATGAACAATACATTTGTTACAGTATTTATTAATCTTTGTTAATGTTAGGTAATAAAAATACAGTTGTTTGTTCGTGTTAGCATTAATTAATGTTAACAAGATTTTAATAAAGTGTTAGTAAATGTTGAAATTAACGTGAACAAATATTAATAAATGCTGTATAAGTGCAGTTCATTAGTTCATGCCAACTAATAAACCTTATTGTAAAGTGTTACCTAGTAATTCTACATATTAGTGTGCACTTCTGAGTGTGTTCTTGCATCTGTAAGTGTGTAGATGCTCTTATTTACGGCGGTGTGTGTGTTCACTTTCAGGAATTGGTCGTATAGTTGTGTGTGTCGTAAGATCTGTCGTAAAGAATATATTAAATTAAAGCAGGGGTTTTCTTGCTCAACTATTAAAGTGCTTTTCTCTGGCTTTCGGGATCAACAAGAAGTGCTTCCATATGAAAACATCGGCTGCGTCCCAAATCACACTTCTCTACTATATAGTAGCCATAATACATATACATAATTCTATAGTAGGTGGAAAAACTGTATGTGACAGAATATGTCTAAATTCAACATATGCCATTTTTCTAATCATTTGTTAACACACAAGTATTCATTACTTCATTGTTTCTGCATTCAATTATTGCATGTGTTTAAATTAATATTTTTTTTCGCTCACTGTGATTTTTATGTATATTTCTGAAATGTACGGTTTCCTCTGATATCAGATCACTCTAAACTGTAATATGGACTCATGCATTTTCTGTAAAGCTGCTTTGAAAAGATGTGTGTTGTGAAAAGCGCTATACAAATAAATATGCATTGAATTAAATTCGTAAAACGGTGCATACGACGGAAACGTAACCATCCCATGAGGCCATAGGAGAGGATTTGTGAATGGCGACGGTAGGTCACATGATCATGACATCATACGCCCAGATTACTTTCATACTATATAGAACATACTTTTTTTTTTGCACTTGCAAAATAAGTTCCTTCTACAACCTTCACTTTGCATGTAACATGGCTTTTTTTTTTTTTTTTTACTCACTCGAGCCATTTATTATCCTGAGGTTTTCAGGTTTGTGTGTAGTTTTAAGTGTAGAGGGAGAGAAATGACCATGAAAAAATAAATTATGACTCACTTTTAATAATAAATAACAAAAAATGACCTGTTTAAAGTGTCCTGTCATCAGTGCCCTAATCATCCACTTCGTTACGGCTGGTGCATTCATCTCCCGAAAAATATATTTTCAGATAATAATGGCATGTTTTTTATATTTTTATTCAGCAAGGACGCATTAAATTGATCAAAAGTGACACTAAAGAGATTCATAATATAACAAATGATTCTATTTCAAATAAATGCTGCTCTTTTGATCTTTCTATTCATCAAAGAATCATGAAAATAAAAATGTATCACAGTTTCCACACAAACTGTTCTCAACATTGATAATAATCATAAATGTTTCTTGAGCATTAAATCATATTATCCTGATTTCTGAAGGATCATGTGACACTGAAGACTGGAGTAATGATGATGAACATTCAGCTTTTGGAAGTTAAAAAACTGCTTTTTTACATTGGAATAATTTTCACATTTTTACTGTATTTTTGATCAAATAATTAAACCTTTGTGAACAAAAGAGACTTCATTAAAACATTTAAAAATGTTACAGAGCCCAAAATATTATATACAACAGCAGGGTCCACAAGTCTGAGGCTGTTAAAAATCAATATATTGTAATATATAAATTGATCATGTGACACTTAATATTTATCAAAAGCTTCACTCAAATTTGTATACTGATAAAATGAAGTTGCGCAGTACAAAAATCCTCTTTTTACCAACAAAAAAAAACACATTTAACAGCATTTTACTATAAAATTTTGGGACGCACCGATATGAAAATTTTGCCCGATACGATAATTCTTTATATTTGAAAGCCGATAACCGATATATCGGCCGATAAATCCATATTTTGTATATAATTTCTGAGAGCCTGATTGCAAAAACAAAAGTCTAAAAGCCACGTTCCAAAGACACACTAACATAATATTCTCATTATAGTCATGTAGCCGATATGACTTCACTGTACTTTCCTTTTTTTTAAGTGATTCCAATCATATTTCATGCAATTCAAAACCATGATGTTGAACAGTGCACCAGCTGAAGAAAATAATACATTATTAATCAGCTTCAATATATCGGCCATCAAAAATGAACATATATCGGCCGATATATCTTGCATCCCTGATTAAAATTGCATGAAATGTGATGTTTTTCCTGTACAGTAAGGAAGCGTACTGTTAACCATTGAACAGGTTTTAATTTGACAGTCTTTTACAGGTACATTATAATAAATGCACAATAGAAGTATTTTGACTGTATAAATCTGTCCCGCTCTATAGATATTGTGTTTGATAGTTTTGACCAGCGAACGGTCCTCGTCACACTCCCTGCGCTGCTCATTACCGGCACTCGATAGGAGGAATAATGAATAGGTTTAATAAGCGTGGCGGGTCGATGTGGTTAATGAAGGGATGACAGACACCAGAGCTGACGAAGCTGTGTTAACGAGACAGTGATGTCAGCGAGGTCTCAGTCTCACAGAACACGAGCGCTTGATGTGTGTGTGTGTGTGTGTGTGTGTGTGTGTGTGTGTGTGTGTGTGTGTGTGTCCGCTCAGTGTGTGTCACGGTACAAAACACGCAATATTAGTTGCTTTTGCATATGCTTTGTAGCGCGCGAGTGCAGTCATTCAAACTTTACATAAACATGTAAACGTATGCAAGGTGCACTGCCACACTCTAACAAATGCTGGGTTGTTTTAACCCAATTTTGGGTCAAATATGGACAAACCCAAACGTTGGGTTACATTTTTTAAATTGAACGCAATGACTGGGTTTGTCCATATACAGGTGAAACTCTAAAAATGTGAATATCATGCAAAAGTTCATGTATTTCAGTAATTCAAATTAAAAGGTGAAACTAATATATTTAGTATATATAACTATATACATATGCATGATTATACTTTTCAGAGGGCTGACATTTCTGTATTTAAAATCCTTTTTTTTTATTGATTTCATGTAATATTCAAATTTTCTGAGATTTTGGATTTGGAGTTTTCATAAGTAAGGCATAATCATCAAAATTATAACTTTTGCACGAAATTCTAATTTTTCGAGTTTCACCTGAAATATTCAGATTATGGTAAATGCCCGTCATGTTTATTTAATACAGTGATTACAGTGCTCTCCTGTAGTTTGCGTACAGTGAGGACCGGCGTGAATGCTGATGATTTCTGTGTCAGCGCGGCGTCTTCTCGTGCTTCGGATGGAAAGGTGACTCGGCGAAACGCACAGTAAAGCCAGTCGCTCACAGAGGAAAGGCCTCATATTTCCTCCAGCAATGTTCAGAAGGCCGATATGAGATATTGCAGAGAGATGTCTAATCGATTAATGGTGCACTTAGGCAGGGTAATTAACAGGCGCTCGGAGAGAAACAGGACAGAGAGTGCCGTTCTTCATGAGCATGACCTCAGACGCTTCCTGAACCCAGTGGCCATGAGGACGGTCATGCAACGATTATCAAATTATTATAGTACACTTAAAAAAAAAAAAAAATCTTTTCTTATTAACGTGCAATTATGACAAATTATGCATATTGAATTATTCACTCAGCTCTTTTCAAAGCATTATGGGAAAATGGTTCTTAAAGCTGAACCACATATCAATATCAAATTAATGCATTGATTAATATTATTTGTAAACATAAACATGACTTTTATTACTCAACATGCATTTGAATTGCATATAAATGTCCATGGATTTAGATTGCACAGTTTTAACAAATTAATAAACTTAACATGATGCACATTTGTCAGTCATACTGTACATAAATGAGACGGGTATGATTTGTGCAATAGTACTATTAAACTGAAGTAACCAGGTTTATATATTTATAATTTAAAAAGTCCAAATTTGTTTCAATCTCATACTTTTTAACGACTTGATTTTTAATTCGGTCAATTAAACCATGTTTATGCTTTTAAACGATTTTAAACGTTTTTTTTTTTGCTTTCACAATGAACACATTTATGCGGTTTGAATAAATGCATTTTTAAAAATATGATTATGTAAAGAAAATCAAATGGATGGAAATAGTTAAATTTAGACCATGTTTTTTTATGACTGACAAATATGCATCACATTAATTGTTTTCTGCTGACAAAGCAAATCCACTTTGATGAGATTGATACGGTAAAACACACGCCATCGTCACTGTTCGTATCACTGTGATCAAGAGCTGAGACTCAGATATGATAATGAGCATTTACTTTCTGACCAATCACAGCAGAGCAGCTCTCAGAGAGGCGGGGCTTAGAGAGACTGAATCCTCAATCGAAGCGTTTCAGACACTGAGAGGAAAGAGCTGATGCTGAAATGGATATTATAAGAAAATTAGAGTGATTTTGTCCTGTGATGCATGTAAATATATTGTAGGAGACGCCAAAACAATAAATAGAATAATAAGGCTCTTTAATCGCCTAAATCTCATTATAAGAAGAAGGAACTTTATTGCCAAGTAGTGTTTTACACATACAAGGAATTTGCTTTGGTCATAAGGTGCTACATGTAGACAAACATACAGTTGACATATATAAATGTAGAAATATATAAATATGTAATGGGCAATATAAATATGTAATGGGCAATATAAATATGTAATGGACAATAGAAATATGGAATGGACAATAGAAATATGGAATGGACAATATAAATATGGAATGGGCAATAGAAATATGTAATGGACAATAGAAATATAGAATGGGCAATAGAAATATGGAATGGAGAATAGGGAATGGACAATAGAAATATGGAATGGACAATAGAAATATGGAATGGAGAATATGGAGTGGACAATAGAAATATGGAATGGACAATAGAAATATGGAATGGAGAATATGGAATGGACAATAGAAATATGGAATGGACAATAGAAATATGTAATGGACAATAGAAATATGTAATGGACAACAGAAAATGTAATGGACAATAGAAATATGGAATGGGCAATAGAAATATGGAATGGGCAATAGAAATATGGAATGGACAATAGAAATATGGAATGGACAATAGAAATATGGAATGGAAATATGGAATGGAAATATGGAATGGGCAATAGAAATATGGAATGGGCAATAGAAATATGGAATGGACAATAGAAATATGGAATGGAAATATGGAATGGGCAATAGAAATATGGAATGGGCAATAGAAATATGGAATGGGCAATAGAAATATGGAATGGGCAATAGAAATATGGAATGGACAATAGAAATATGGAATGGACAATAGAAATATGGAATGGACAATAGAAATATGGAATGGAAATATGGAATGGGCAATAGAAATATGGAATGGGCAATAGAAATATGGAATGGACAATAGAAATATAATATGGAATGGACAATAGAAATATGGAATGGGCAATAATATAAAAATATACAACAATAAAGATGAAAATAAACAACAAATATGTGCCAAGTTTGTGCATGATATGAGATAAAATATTATTTACATGTGCAGAGACATTTGTATAATTTGCAAGAGGGGCGTGTCAGTGGGGGACACATAATTGCATGTAAATGTAGTCTTTGGTCAGATTCTCCTGCAAATGTTCCTAAGCTGACGTTTCTCCCTGTTCTCCTTGTGTCGTGAGTTTGAAGTCTCTCTTTCCGGTCGTTCTCTTCGAGTGTTTGTCCTCTGATAACACAGAAACCCATTACAGGCTGCGGTGTGCCGCCCAGGGGTCTGGAGTGACCAGTCACATCTCTCAGGCCCAAAACTTAATCAGAACCGCTCTGTCCCCAGCGCTGTGCATTTCCCATCATCCCCGGCCACTTCCAGACCCTCTCGCTGGTCTCGTCCTCCTGAGACATCGCACAAACTAACCGTCCTTATCGTCCTTCTGACAGCCGTCCTTCTGTTCATCCGGTGCTTCGACCGAGCAACACTTCAGCAATGCTGAAGCACAGTGGATTTTTATTTTTTTATATTTTGATATTTCATATTTTGTTCAAATGTTTAATATCTTCTGTTCATATGTTAATTTATTAGTATTATATGATTCGAATGTTGTCCCAGTTTTTAAATAAAGCACAGCAATGATATTTGAGAGTGTTTCTCCCTTTTCAGGAAAAGTATCGAAAAAGTATCGAAATCGCAATTCTTGACTTGGTATCGGTATCGAAACAATTATTTTGGTATCGTGACAACACTAGTATAATGTTATCTGTGTTTTAGAACTACGGTTGGGTACCGTTCACATTTTAACCGGTAATAGTACCTTTTTTCTGTAATTTAGGCATGTTTAATAATAAGTGTAAAGAAACTGTCATTTGTAGAAGCACGCTGTTGATATCAATATAATTTGGCATGTTATTAAGATTCAACATGACACTAAAACTATATGGTGGGCGATATTGGAAAAATATCATAGCACGATTTTTTTCCAGGAAAATCACGATTTTATCACAATTCTCTTTTATGTTGGTTTTACTATTTTGCATTACAACCAAACCAACTTCCCTATTTAAAAAAACAAATTGAACCCATGACCTTGCCATGATCTACAGAAAAGCCAGAATTACAGCATTTATTCGTATTTGTATTTGCATAATTCCAGCCTCTGGTCTTGATTGGCTTCATTTACTCTTAGCTCCGCCCCCAAACACTAGTGTATCTGAGACTGGAAGAGTTTGGTTTGTTGTTCATGTCAAGAAGACGCTGTTTTGTGAGATTGATACGGTAAAACACACGCCATCGCCACTGTTCGTATCACTGTGATCAAGAGCTGAGACTCAGATATGATAATGAGCGTTTGCTTTCTGACCAATCACAGCAGAGCAGCTCTCAGAGAGGCGGGGCTTAGAGAGACTGAATCCTCGATCGGAGCGTTTCAGACACCGAGAGAAAAGAGCTGATGCTGTAATATTATGAGGATATTTGGGTTTTTTGACTTTGCATGCATGTAAACCTATTGTAAAATAACACCGTAAGACGTAAACATATATAAATCAGGTATTTACATTATTGTTCTATGTTGTTGTGATGTTTGTGTGCATCATATTGGATTAAAATGTTTTCATCTTTTGAGATTTCAGCTCAATGACATTGTGTCCGTGTATTTTATAGATGCTGCAAACTTGTTAGTAAAGTCTCTTCCCATAGTCCGTGAAGAATCAGTCTGTCAGTGTGACACAGACGGGCGAGTTAACCGTTCCTTTAGGACTGACTGGTCGCCGATTGTAAACGCATCAGAGTCTGCAGGGACGTGTCAATCATGTCATTCGAGCGAGCTGAGATGCACATCACTGTCAGCCCAGGATTGAGTGTAGAACGGCACAACTGAGCCATAACATCGATATTATATCATGTGTGACCCTGGATCACAACACCAGTCACGAGTCGCACGGGGATATCTGTGGCAATAGCAGACAATACACTGTATGGGATTTTCTTTTATGCCAAAAATCATTAGTGTATTAAGTAAAGATCATGTTCCATGAAGATATTTTGTGAATTTCCTACTGTAAATATATAAAACATTTATTTTTGTGAGTGAATGCAGCACAATCACGAACATATGCACAACTTTAAAGGAGATTTTCTCAATGTTGTGATTTTTTTTGCACCCTCAGATTCCAGATTTTCAAATAGTATCTCAGCCAAATATGATCATATCCTAACAAACCACACATCAATGGAAAGCTTATTTATTCAGCTTTCAGTTGATGTATACATCTCAATTGCAAAAAATTGACCCATGTGACTGGTTTTGTGGTCCAGGCTCACATATAACAACTATTAACTCGTCCTGGTAATTCGGCTTCAGTTTGAGTAGACGGTCTGATGTATCCGTTGTTAATGTCCTGCTGTGGTTAATTGAGTTTCTAATGGGTCATTACCACAGCCGGGATAAAACCATCCTTTAAAAACCACAAATATGCCGTCCATTTCTAAAAATAGTTTGTTCACATGTTGTGTGGTGTCTCAGATCTATTTAAAGAGAAAAAATATCGTTCTGCCATCGTTTACTCGCTCTCATATTGTTCCAAACCTTTTTTTTGATTGTATTATATTGTATATTGATAGTAAAATATTTGCGTATTCATCAAATTTAAAAAAGGACGTAAAACAACATGAGATTATCATAACATTTTGGATACACCGTATTCCAAGTCATATGATAGCTTTAAGCTCATTAACATTCAGTTATGATTTTCATAATGAAATGCCACATTTGAATTTCACTAAAGAAAGAACAACATGAGGGTGATTTTAAATAATGACACAATTTACATTTTTGGTAGATCTGTTGCTCAGGGTTTTATTTTTTACCCTAATATGATCAGCCAAATCATACTTGCTTAATCTTGGTAATCTCTATATTATTGGGCACTTAATCACTACAATAATATCTCTCTGTCATATAGTAATAAATAGATATATAGTACATGCTACTTTGTCCATACACACAGTATACACAAAAAAAAATAGTCTATGATTTACTTTCTAGTAAAATTCTAGTAAATTCCACAAATCATTGCAAAGAAATGGCATTCAAAACATTAAATTAAATGTAAATTTTTGAAGAAGAAAGACTTGGAAAACGCACACCAATAATCTTAGATAAATATTTTTTTTACAGTGTATATACTCACGCAAAGCAATATATATACGTCATTTCAAATCTCAGCTGCGTGAATGTTTATACCATCTTAAAAATGTCAAATATTATCGTACAGCTCTGTATATAAAGTTGAAATGTCCAACTTTATTCTAATGCATACAGTATATACTTGCGTAAAGCGATATATACTATATAGAAAATCTCAATTTAGTTTATTTTGTAGCAGAATGTCACTATCGTCCAGCTTTAATCTGCTTAATGCAAATATAGGCATGAAGATATTAAGAACTTCACAATATACAGTTTTAAAGAAAATCATAAGCACTGCTAATATTGCATTTCTTCAACTTAACTTACGGTGTACCTCAGGGCTCTATTTTAGGGCCATTACTTTTTTCCCTTTACATGATTCCTCTGGGCTCTATATTTAATAAATGTCACATTTCATATCATAGTTGTGCTGATACGCAGGTGTATCTTCCTTTTATTTATTTTTTATTTAACCTTTATTTAACCAGGAGAATCCCATTGAGATTAAAAACCTCTTTTACAAGGGTGACCTGGCTAAGACAGGCAGCAGTACAAACACATCGGTACAGACAAATAAAACACAAGATTAATAACTAACATTTCATATAATCATTTAAAATAATTTTACAGTCTAAGAGCATTTACATATTAAGGCATCTGCCTCTAAATTTTTCATTTTGGATTTAAATGCATTTAGCGAGATTAATTAATTGAGTTTCAAGTCCTTTTGCAACATATTCCATGACGAAGGTGCAGAATACAGAAATGCCTTTTTTCCCGTTTCCGTACGGGCCTTTGGCACAGAAAGCATAAAGAAGTCCTGAGAACGCAAAGAGTGTCGCCCATTTCTTTTCTGTATGATATGATCACATAGATAGCTTGGCAGCAGACCAAGAATTGCCTTATATATAAAAGTGTACCCTTCGGGTGACTAGAGGAGGCCATCCAACCCGAGTGTAGCTCACAGAGATGAGTCAGTGCTTTACAATTTGTAATGAACCTCAAGGAAGCATGATAAGCTGTGTCAATCATCTGAAGATTATGAGCAGAGGTACACATAAATAAAAGATCACCATAGTCCAGAACAGATAAAAAGGTGGTGGCCACAAGTCGTTTTTTCACATTAAAAGAAAAACACAACTTTTAAAGCAGGGAGAAATGTGGCTGAAAATTCTGGATTGCCTTGAGGAGGTGAAACGTTGGACGAACTCAAATTTCCGAATGTTAAATTACAAACAGATAAAAATTGTAATTTTTGGCAAAGAAGTCGTGTTCACCAGTAAAAAGTCTAGGCCAGTTCTCAACCTGTTTAAAAAGTCATGCCACTAACTTTGGTGTATTTTTTTTTTATTCAGATCTCAAATTTGGCCGTCAAATAAATACAGTGGTAAAGAATAGTTTCTTTCAATTAAGAAGGTTCGTGAAATTGAAATCAGTTTTATCAAAGAATGATCTTGAAAAAATTAAAGTCCCCCTGTGGTGAAAATCCAGCTTTTAATGTTGTTTATACGCCTATGTGGTGTTTTTAATATGCTTTAAGACAATCATGTGTAAGTTCATAAGTCGACAGCATTGCTGAGTATTTCCTCCTTAAAACTGCAGTGAACCAAAGACAGTCTCAAAAACACGCTGTGAAATCGCTGGTGTTTCTGACGTCACAAACGACCTTGACCAATCAGATCAACGTGTGATTGTCAACCAGTGGATCTCTGAGTGAGTGGAGGCGGGGCTCATTTGCATATTCATAGAACCACGCATACTAAATGAGGCACGGATGTCGAGTTACATTCAAGCTATTTTAAGACATGAAAAGGGAACATTTTAAGTGATAAAATGATAAACTACAGAGGGACTTGCAGCACAACAAACAGATCTATAACATGCACCGTAAGAGCTTTGTTTCCTCATGATTGATCTTTGCATGCAGACTTATAATGATAAAGCTTTGATCTCGTACGGTGTAATGCGATGTGAAGTTGCATCAGTCTGGAAAGTTTTTTCCCAGCTTGCTTTTGTCTTTACCGCAACACTCCAGTGACCATGATAGTAATGTTGCTTTTGCTTTTTATGACTTTCTTTGTTACGAGCGGCCTGTGTGTTTTATTATTGCGTATCTTCCCCGTGTTATAAGCTCATTCTGCAGAGATGTGATGCTTCTCCCGCAGCGTGATGCTCGTGGTTTGCTTCATAAAGCCGCAGCAGCTTCGGGCATCGCTTCTGGACCCATTTCCAGGTGAAAAGCAAGCGGACTGCTGTTCTCAGGCCTTTGGAAAGTCGTTAGGTTAGCGTGAAGAATGGCCTCCATTAGTGCGGATTCACACGGACTCATCAGCGCTCGTGTTCAGGCCTGCCGAGACTCAGTAACGCTCCAGTGATGCTGATTGTTTCCTTTGACTTCAGATAAAGAGAGGTAGATTAACACGAGGGCTGATGCTCGTGTGAGTTCTCTCTGCACTTTACTCCGACTCTCTGATGTTATTATTACTACTTAATCTTCACCGGTTCTGTCCGTTTTGGATAAAATCATATAGGCGTTGAGGCACTAGATCATACTTTAAATGTACAGTGGTGTTAATACTACGGCTGCGTAGCGATTAATCGCAACTAATCGTTTGCAGAATAAAAGTTTTTGGTTACATCATGTATGTGTGTGTACTGTGTGAAATAATTATGTATTTATAAATACACACACATGCATGTATACATTTTTAAAAAGTTACATGTTTATATACATTTTTATATTTAAATATTATTTATATTATATATAATTATAAATAATTAATGTATAAATAGATTTTTTTCTTAAAATTATACATGCATGTGTGTGTATTTATATATACTAGGGCTGTCAAATGATTAATCACAATTAATCACATCCAAAATAAAAGTTTGTGTTTACATAATAAATGTGTGTGTGTACTGTGTATCATTATTTTATATATATGAATAGAAATACATACACATGCTTGTATATATTTAAGAAATATTTGCATGTATATACTATATATAGATTTATATATAATTTATATTATATATAAATATAAATATTTTATATATAAATAACACATTTTTCTTAAATATATAAAAGCACGTGTGTGTACATATATATATATATATATATATATATATATATATATATATATATATATATACACAAAATAATTTTACACAGTACAAATACATTTATTATGTAAACACAAACTTTTATTTTGGATGCGATTAATCGTGATTAATCATTTGACAGCCCTAATATATACATAATTATTATACACATTACACACACATACATGATGTAAACAAAAACTTTTATTCTGCAATCGATTAGTCGCGATTAATCGTTATGCAGGCCTAGCAAATAATGTGGTATTTTTTTTGTATATGACGAGTGCTGATTGATAAACCTTGAACATGAGTTCTTAAGTTAAAACTATTAAAATAATTCACTCCTGACAGTAGACAGCATGCACTTTTATTGGCAATATTTAGCTTATTATGGTAATTTCATGCTCTCTGTCAGAAAATGACAGCAGTTTTCCAGGAGAGCGGGAAGGAAGGATTTAATTATCTGGATTGTATAAAGTAATAAAATAAACACGTTGTGTGTGCATGTGTATATTTGTGTGTGTGAAAAAAGAAGTGAAAACTATGCAACCCATTGTCAGAAAAAAGACTTGCATATATGGATAAGTCAGTCATTGTTTTCCATGTTTGAAGTGTTACATGCGTGATGTAGATTGATTGATCATCATTGATGTTTTTGCTCTTGTCTAAAAGATTAATATTTTACGCTCATGGCTGTAAAAAGTACGAGTGTTATGGACAGGATAACATTGCCTTATTTACATTATTTACAGTGTGACAGAATGCATTGCCAGTGAAGATGTTTCTCAGGAACTAGGTTTACTGTAAACGAGGGTCATTGGCTCATTACATGTGAACTGATGAAGCGAACTCATTGATGAAGCGCTACACAAATGTCTTTAGTGAAGTCAGGAGCTCTATATAGACCCTCACGAAGAAGACTGGCGCTGTAAGTGAAGGAAACGCTCTTTTCAAGGTTGGTCAAAATCACATCTCACCTTTATATCATTGCTTGTTGAAGATTACTGTGTGTGTGTGTGTGAGATAGATGATATAATGCTCAAGAAGTATTTATGATTATTATCAGATCATATTTCTGTGGAAACAGTGATGCATTTAATTTTTCAGAATTCTCTGAATAGAAAGTTCAAAAAACATTAATCTGAAATATATATTTTTTTAACATTCTTCATTTTACTGTCACTTTTGATAATGCATTAATTTATTTCAAAGTGTATTTTCACCAGATTTTTTTATATATTTTTTTTTACAAAGATTCAGAAATGCATATTAAACATGTTACATGTGTAATGATTACTGTGTGTGTGAGAAAGAGTAAGCAACTGTGTGTGTGTGTGTGTGTGTGTGTGAGAGAGAGAGTGTGTGTGTGTGAGAGAGAGAGAGAGAGACTGAAAGAGTGTGTGTGTGAGAGAGAGAGAGAGAGAGAGAGACTGAGAGTGTGTGTGAGAGGGAGAAAGAGTGTGTGTGTGTGTGTGAGAAAGAGTAAGCGACTGTGTGTGTGTGTGTGTGAGAGAGAGAGAGTGTGTGTGTGAGAGGGAGAAAGTGTGAGTGTGTGTGTGTGTGAGAGAGAGAGAGAGACTGAAAGAGTGTGTGTGTGAGAGAGAGAGAGAGAGACTGAGAGTGTGTGTGTGTGAGAGGGAGAATGTGTGTGTGTGTGTGTCTGTGTGTGAGAGAGAGAGAGACTGTGTGAGAGAGAGAGACTGAGAGTGTGTGTGTGTGTGTGAGTGAGAGAGGGAGAAAGAGTGTCTGTGTGTGTGTGAGAAAGAGAGACTGAGAGTGTGTGTGTGCGTGTGTGTGTGAGATGGATGATTGGAGTGCCGGTATCGTCTCTCCGATTGCTTCCGAGAGAGTTTTGTGCCATTAAGGATCTCAAACCCAGAGCATATCCCAGGCTCAATTTTACTATTGAATACATATTATACAGGGAAGCAATTTATAATAGCGCCAGACTCTGTAACCTTGTTGAGAAATGTGTGAAATATCGAATGGCCCTTCCTGCTCGATTTTAACCATTAACTATCAGCTCTGCATTCACCTTCCCCGCGCGCTCGCGTTACAGGAGGGAACACGCTTGTGTTTGCACGCCGGCGACGAGTGATTGATTTTTGAACGGGACGGCAGATGTTGACTGACGTGTTCATGAAAAGGTCATGAATATTATGAACTGACAGGTAAAGGTCAGCGCGGGACGAGGCTGTCGCGCTTCCAGGGGTTCAAGTGCAGGAAAATAATCACAAAATAAGATGCTTTTCAGAATCTGTTTGAGCTTTTTATTTGTTTCTCACACAAATGTGTTTCTGTCTTGTTTTCCAGCACAAATATATCTAATATATTTACTGGAGAAGTAAAATGACTTAAATATGAAATATTTAGGCAAATTAAGTGACAAAACATGGTCCGAAAAATAAACTTAATTCAATGCATGATTCTGGATCATTTTTTTTAAATATAATTATTGAGATCAAAATTCTCCCACAATTTTGAATAGACAACTTAACAAAATAACATGTAATTTAGATTAGAATTATTATTAAAAAAAAATTTTTTTAATCGAGTTGAGTGAATGATTCAATGACTCACTCATAACAACGCCACGTGTGTCATTACTGGATGAATCAGCGTTTTTGAACTAATCTTTTGAGTGAATGATTCAATGACTCACTCATAACGACGCCACGTGTTTCATTACTGGATGAATCGGTGTTTATGAACGAATCCCTTGAGTGAATGATTCAATGACTCACTCATAATGACGCCACGTGTTTCCATAGACAGTATAAGAAGTGGACAGAGCCATCTCATTGGAACTCAGTTGAGACAATTGAAGCCCATTTTTAGCGATTTTTTAGCACTTCCGTTCCTGACGCGCAGACTCAAACCGACTCAAACTAAGCTTGATGACGTGAGCACCCTGTCTGACAGATGTACATCTTCTAGTATCTGTGCGTGAAAACTGCCAACGTTGATCTTGCAGAGACGGCGAGCTTGAGCAAAGAGTTCTTTGGCGTGAGTGAGAAGGAGTAAGTAATTTGTATAGTATTTATTTTAAAATGTAACGCCAGTACGCCATATTAAGTTAATGCATTGATTGCCTGTGAGCTTCTCCTACTGTCTGTACGGTAATTTCTGTCCTGTGCGACAGAGCGTCGAGTGGTTATGACGCAATCGTTAGCCTATTTTTACAAAAACTGTTTCTACGGGGCCATAATGTAACATAGAAGGTAATGGAGCCCTTTATACATTGTCGTGTATCTTTAGAAATAAATAATGGACAAATGGAGTCTTTAAACGCCTCAGATGTTAAGTTATTCGCTGTCAAAGTGACGCCAAAATGAATGGGAGTCAATGGGAATGCTAACGCAAGTGAAGTTCTGCTACAAGATGGCGGCACGCGGCCGGCTTCAACTTCCGGTCGATGGATTACCCCCTTGCGTGTTTCATTACTGGATGAATCAGCGTTTATGAACGAATCCCTTGAGTGAATGATTCAATGACTCACTCATAATGACTCCACTTGTTTCATTACTGGATGAATCGGCGTTTATGAACTAATCTTTTGAGTGAATGATTCAATGACTCACTCATTACGACTCCACTTGTGTCATTACTGGATGAATCAGCGTTTATGAACGAATCCCTTGAGTGAATGATTCAATGACTCACTCATTACGACTCCACTTGTTTCATTACTGGATGAATCAGCGTTTATGAACGAATCCTTTGAGTGAATGATTCAGTGATAAATACACTTGTCGCCACCTACAGGTGTAACGATGTAACAATACAATCATTATTTGAAACTTCCTTACTTTCAAAAGGTGATTTGCTTTATTTTGATCGCTACTGTAGACATTAGTGTTTATATCCGAACTATAAGCTTTTATCCGATACTGCTGTGAAAGTATGCGTTATTGTAACACTGAAATACTTATACTGTGTGGTACTGTACTTACTGTGTGGCAATAAGTCATATTACTTCTCAAGTAAATGCATCTAGATGTAAGGTATTTGCACTGGTAATCAATCAAGACAAAACTACTGAATAAGAAAGTCATTTTCTGTGCAGTGTTACGGTTGATTGATGACACAGAACCGGTTCCAGAGGACGTTTGAGTGTCGTGTGTTATTTAATAAACTGGTATTCTCTTTGGCATCCTCCTGTAAGGCATGGGCGCGCTGTCTTCCGGTTAGCCTGTTCCTGAGGCTCTTATTTCAGGCGTTTTCCCTCTTTCTTCCTGTCCTTGTTTAAGCAGATGAAGCTGGAGCTCCGCCACGGGAGTCTGGGATTACAGCATCAGCATCCCGGGAGCGCTCTGCTTCAGGAAGACCACCGTGGCGTCTGGAGAACACCCTGTGCTCACATCTGATGCTCCGCTGTACTGCAATCACTTTCAGAATATGTATTGCGAACCGCACTAAATCAGTGCACTGAAAGAAATCATTATCTGTGACGTCAATAATCCCTCTTATTTTTCACTGGTCGTTATAGCAAAATAAACCCTGAACGGTTTCTCATGTTGCAAAATGATTTTATTCTATTAGGAAAAAGATTGGCCAGGAGCACTGAACTTAAGTTATTATTTTTGCTTTCTTTTGGAAACCGAAAAAGGTGACGTCCATTATTCAGAAATATTATATGAAAAATGATTTGTTAAAATATGAAAAAGGAATTATAACTGCACACCTTAAATTAAGGTTTAATAAAGAAGCCTAAGATTGATTTTGTTATTTTTTTTCATTTATGAACTTATTAAATATATACATAAATTAATGTGTATTAAATAAGCCTAAGAATAATCTTATTTAATAAATATATAAATAAATAGTTTATTAAATAAGCCAAATAATAATCTTATTAAATGCACAAAGAAAGGAATAAATTGTTCATTAAATAAGCATTAGAATGATCTTATTAAATAAAAAATGTTTATTAAATAACAAGAATTGGTTTTTATTAAATAAATAAAAAAATATATAAAAAAAGTTTAATAAATAAGTCTAAGAATTATTGTATTAAAGAGAACAAACAAATAAATAATGGTTAATACATAAGTCTAAGAATAAATAAAAGAGTAACCCTTATAATTATATAATATAATGTAATATATTAATAATAATGGTATATAATATATTATAAAGGTTAAATAAATAAGCCTTAGAATGATTTTTACAAATCAAATCAAACCTTTTTTACAAACCTTTATTTATATAGCGCTTTCAACAATACAGATTCAAATTTGTTCGTTTTTGAACAAATCTCTTGAGTGAATGATTCAATGACTCACTCATAACGACTCCACTTGTGTCATTACTGGATGAATAAGCGTTTATGAACGAATCTCTTGAGTGAATGATTCAATGACTCACTCATAACGACTCCACTTGTGTCATTACTGGATGAATAAGCGTTTATGAACGAATCTCTTGAGTAAATGATTCAATGACTCACTCATAACGACTCCACTTGTGTCATTACTGGATGAATAAGCGTTTATGAACGAATCTCTTGAGTAAATGATTCAATGACTCACTCATAACGACTCCACTTGTGTCATTACTGGATGAATAAGCGTTTTTGAACAAATCTCTTGAGTGAATGATTCAGTGATAAATACACTTGTCGCCACCTACAGGTGTAACGATGTAACAATACAATCATTATTTGAATCTTCCTTCCTTTCAAAAGGTGATTTGTTTTATTTTGATCGCTACTGTAGACATTAGTGTTTATATCCGAACTATAAGCTTTTATCCAGTATTTATTTATTAAGCTTAAATGTTAAAATATTCCCTCTTTTGCCATAATTTCATCATTTTGATAGTGTTGTGTGTGTCCTCTCTCACTGAGCCTCTCAGCGATTGTTCAGGCCTTGTTCCTCACTAGTTTTCCAGGAGTGTGTTCTCCCGCAGTCGTACGAGCGTGTGATTTACAGGAGTGTGTTTCTCCCAGCTGGGCTTGTTATCGTGTCAGTTATGCGCAGGTATAATAACGTCGGAGTGGATTTCTCCTGCGGGATCTCAGGAACGCTGAAACCTAATACATGCACGGTTGGGAAGCCACACTGATTGAACACTTCCTTCATTATATTAAGACATTGGGGGAGGACAGCGCGGGTTTCACAGCGTTTGTCAACCGCCTCTCTATTACTGTGCTGGGAATTAACAAGGTTTGCTGACAGAAAGTATTACAGAGCTCATTTATTAAGAAGTCAGACTGCTCTATTTGAACGGGACGGCCCGCAATAAAAAGCACGTTATTTATCTGTTCTGCCTCATGGTCGTGGCGAGTGTCTCGTATGGATATTTACACTGTAAATTGGAGCTGCTATTTTAATCTAGATCAGATTGAATTGTGCCGAAGCTGCTCTATTACACGAGACGCGTGTCAGCTCGTCTCTGATTGGTTAGTCAGACTTACTTTTTGAACTTGTTCTTTAGGGGAAGTCGCACAACTTTTGGCTTTCCACTCACTCGCATCCTCCATGCTTGCAAAGGATACACTTTTTTGTTTTGTTTTGTCGTTTGTTTTCAGATTTTGGTTGAGTCTGACCTACGAATTTGTGTTGCAAAATATTGAATGCGTTCAATCCCTGGAGAGTGACATCATGTTTGTTGTTGAATCCAAAACTGTTATTAAGATTTTAGCATAGATGCATTACATTGATCACAAGTGACAGTAAAGACATTTATAATGTTATAAAAGATTTTATTTCAAATAAATGCGGTTCTTTTGAACCTTCTATTCATCAAGAATCATGAAAAATAAAATGCATCACAGTTTCCACAGAAATATGAACATCAATAATAATCATAAAGGATTCTTGAGCAGCAAATCGTGATTTCTGAAGGATCATGTGACACTGAAGACTGGAGTAATGATGATGAACATTCAGCTTTGATCACAGGAATAAATTACACTTTACTATATATTCACATAGAAAACAGCAGATTTATATTTGAATTTTATTTCACAATTTTTGCTGTATTTTTGATCAAATAAATGCAGTCTTGGTGAGCAGAAGAGACTTTCAAAAACATAATGAAAACAAACCCTACAATTTTAAACGGTAGTGAATCTCCATCCATCCGCACACGCACGCACACACACGCACGCACACACACGCACGCACACACACGCGCACACAGCACACGCACGCACACGCGCATACATACACATACTTGCGCGCGCACACACACACACACGCATACATGCACACACACATACATGCGCGCACACACACACAAACGCGCATACACATGCATACATACACATACATACACACACACACACATACATACACATACATGCATACACACACACGCACACATACATACACATACATGCATACACACACACATACATACACATACATGCATACATACACATACATGCATACATACATACATACATACATACATACATGCGCACACACACGCACACCCACACATACATGCATATATACATACATACATGCGCATACACACACACACACACACACACACACACACACACATATATACATACGCATACACACACACACACACACACATACATACACACATACATACATGCATACACACACACACACACACACACACACACACACACATACATAGATGCATATATACACATGCATATACAGTATACACACACATGATGGGATTGAGCTCAGCTCATCGTCACGGGGAAACCCACGGCTAATGTTCTTATCTAACAAGCTCTCGTTTGATCCGTGCTTTTACACACACACACACACACACACACACACACACACACACACACACACACACACACACACACACACACAAAAGACTCTGTTTCTATTGCCAAAGCAGCTTAGGAAAAATGTCGATGGAATGGCTTTTGTTTTCCTGGGATAAAGGGATACGAGCGGAACGATTTCATTGGTCGCCATTGGTCGTGTTGTCCTCTATTCTCGTGGGTGTCGGGAGAGGAGAGGCTGTGAGGGTCCCGATGTTCAGCGTGAACTCTAGACGACGTGGAACCACACTAATCCTCCAGACCCGATCCCGATCCCAGACCCGGAACAATGGACCTCGTCACGCTCCGCAGTGTGTGTGTCGCGTCTCCGTCCTGACGCGCTTTATCCCGGGAAGAGGAGCGGATGTGAACGTCTCGTTGTGAATCGAGGTGTCGGATCAACGCTGATCAAACTGAGAGATTTGTGGGACAAAGAAGCGAAAGGTTTTGTGTTTTTTCTGGACGGTTTCTTCCGAGTGTCTCATGTTTCAACCACAGCTGCCCGCTGGAAAGGCTTATTTTTTTTTTTTAACCTCTTGACAATAATATACAATATATAAATATGATTTTTTATCATGAGGGGAACCATCATTTAAAACAACAGTCATAGATTCAAAATGTTTTATGCCAGAGGTAAAAATAAAATAGTCAGGAGGTCATGTTTTGTTTATTTATATATATATATATATATATATATATATATATATATATATATATATATATATATATATATATATACTCACACTCACACTAACACTCACTCACACACAACACTTACACACACACATTCACAACACTGAACACTCACGCACGCATACAAACACACTCATTCTCACAATCGCACTCATAAATCACAATCGCACTCACACACACACTCATACATCACAATCGCACTCACACACACACTCATACATCACACTCTCACTCTCTCACACACACACACGCACACACACATGCACACACACATGCACACACATGCACATTCTGACACACACACATTCTCACACACACACACACACACATTCTCACACACACTTATACATCACAATCACACTCTCACACCCACCCACCCACACACACACACACACACACACACATTCTCACACACTTATACATCACAATCGCACACTCACACACTATCGCACACACACATACACACACATACACTATCACACACATATACACACACGCACGCACACTCACACTATCACGCACACTCACGCTATCGCACACACACACACACTATTGCACACTCACACACACACTCTTGCACACACACACGTACACACGTACACACAGACACACACACACAACACTTACACACTCACACTATCATACACACACACACACACACACACACACTATTGCACACTCACACACACACTCTTGCACACGCGCACACACACTCCCACACAACACTTACACACGTACACACAGACACACACACACACAACACTTACATACGTACACACACACACTCACACACAACACTTACATACGTACACACACACACACACTCACACACAACACTTACGTACACACACACACACACACACACGAATCTCTGATGATTCATATTGGTTGTTGAATTGATTCTTTGGACAGACAGTCTGTAGTGAGTCAATCTCGCCGGCTTTAACTATATTTTTGCCTCTAACTCTTTAATTTTCTTTGGATTTTGCATTTTAAGCTTCAAATAACAGAATAACAGCAGACAGCTACAGAGCGTACTGCATTTATACACTGTGTTGAAATTAACGAATTTTGACTAATTATAACAATGGAATGCCATGCAAACTTGAGTTTCGTCCATTTCCTGTAAACATCTTAATCTAAGTACAGTCTGCTAATTAATGTAATATTTAATATAACTATGATCAGTCAATTCATGTATATGAAAACATAATTAATAAACACCTGGAATATAATATTTAAGAATTTTGATGCTCTCTCATACGTTTGAGCTTCGAGAAAATTCACAATGTTGCTTAATTTTATATCCCAAGCAAAATGATTGTGAATTTATAATAAATATTCAATATATCTGAGTATGAAGTGTGTAATTCTGCTCTCTCTCCCGATGTTAACACGACGAAGGCCTGTCAATCACCCCCGCTGTGACCATAGTCTTCCTCACGGCGTGATTGCATTGCAATGCTAAACATCTGTGCATCCCAGCAGCCTTTGTGTAAATATGACGAGGCTTTGCGTGTTTTAAACGAGAAACTTTCAGGCTCGTTCCTGGGAAAGACGCCCAGCCTCTTGTTGCTTTAACAATAGAAGGAGAGTTAGAAAGTTGCAGCGATTCACTTTGCTGGGCGTCTCCGGCTCAAAGGATTGACTTTATTTTGATCTGAACACAAACTGCAAAATCAGATAACTTTTAGTGTCGTAGGTAGAAGATCAGCCGCTCTGATTGTGCATTTCTCAAAGGTAAGAAAAGCAGGAGCAAATAAAAAATTAAAAATGTTAGCAAAATATTAGTAAGTGCTGGATGTTTTATTGACTGATGCTGTTGATTTTGAAGCGTGTTTGGATCCATCTGGTGCTCTTCGCGTGTCGGTCAAAAATTAAATGATAATTTTTTTATAATTAATTATATATATTTTTTAATTTCAGTGAAATTAATGTATTATATATTAGTTCAATTTTTTTTTTTTACTTTTTTTTTTTTTTTACTTTTAGGGTATTTTATGGTGTTAAATTATTTTCACACTGTTTTAAAATCCATTTATTCACTTTTTGAGCATTGACCTGAAAATTAAATTTCCACCTTAAACTGTGGTAAATATTGAATGCTTTAGAGCGACAGACTGAAGTTTGATCTCTTTTCAAAAATGACACTTGACAGAGTATTGCTGAAGTGAAAAAAATTAAATTAAAAGTTACAGAATTTTACGTTTATTGTTATTAAAAATGCACAAATATACTTTTGTTTACAAATACACAAATTGTATACGAAATAGTCTCAAAAACACATTTTACTCTAAAACTGCTAGAAAATCAAAGCCATAAATCTAAACAAATTGTTCAAAATGTGAGGATGATATCTCAATAAATGAGCGTTCAGTGAGAGTGTGGCTGCAGTACCGAACGCGTCCACTAGAGGAAACTCGTTTCTGACCGCGAGCAGCACAAGTGTGACTATTTCTTTCAGGACCGTTTAACCTTTTCAAATGATGTCCATAATTGTTTTGTGTGTTCACACACCAAGTGCCAAAACCTTTACCAAGTTTCGTATCATTCCGATCAAGTAAAAAATCCCCCCCCAAAAAAAACCGTAAAATTTTTCGGTCCGAAAAAATGACCGAAGAGCACCAGATAATAGAGCTTTATTAAGTTATTATATTCATACGCTTGTTTTTGCTGATGCTCAGTAGTTAGCTGGTGATTTCTAGCAGATGCCGTTCACATTTCCCACATCACCGCACTTTTCCTCCATGCAATAAAATGGATTTCTGTAATTGCCGTCCCATTAACGAGCTAATTAAACCAGGAGTGTTGCAACCCGAGGCGTTATTGAAATGACTCGTCTCAGTCGAGTAAAGCCCGTAATAGAGCGCAGGTAGAGAGGACTTCTCAGATGATATTCTGCTGAGGTGTGTGCGTGTGTGTGATGGACGTTAAAGTCGTTTTTCCCAGTATGAAGTGTGTATGCTTGACTAACGACATGCAGCTCATTAAGATTCTCTTGTAATTGAGACGCTCTAGCGCCCCCTGTGGCGAGGGTGAACTGATGGTTGCCTATCTTCTTGTTTGAATTCATGCACTTTTCATACACACAATTAACATTAATAAATATTATCGATTTAACCCCTTTCCAGACTGACTCAATTTTGGCATGTGGCGCATACATGACATACCCAAAATAAAAAGGTTTCTGCTCATAAGTCATTCTGAATAGACACATAACCAACATATACTTAGAAAACCAACACGAGAGTTTACAGTTCAAGACTCAGAATTAATCAGACTGTTATTATTAATATTGAGATATAGAAGCTCAAATATAAAAACAAAACATTTATACAAATATTATATGAATGTATTATAACAACTTATAACGACAAATAAAGTGTAGCCACACGTGTGGTCATGTTTCATTTAAAACTGAGCATTATATCTCTAAAAGTAAGAGTATGTCAGGGGAGTTTTTTGTAGAAAAAGCTGATAAGATGCTTATCAAATATTTTATTATAGTAGCTTCACAAAAAACAGCAGTGTCATTATTCAGCTCAAGTTCTGTTCAGTGCATTAAATCGATAATATTTATTAATGTTAATTGTGTATGAAAGCTGAAATTGAATTTGATTGATGAATTACAAAAAGTGATTTAGAAAACAGTCATTCTTTTCTTTTTTTCTTTTTATATAGTTTATAATGAATAGATTGAGGAACACTAAGAAAGATGATAACATTTAAAAGGGCCGGTGAATGACTTCCTGGTCAATAAAGACCCGAGGTATGCGTTTTAG
>JAULUF010000042.1:36910000-36915000 GCA_031834385.1 Semotilus atromaculatus | reverse complement strand
TGTGATTATTATATTTAATTATTATTTATTAAATAGATATTTTATTTTAAAAATGACTAAATTAGTAAAAGGGTTGCCAAAGTTAAACATGCACTGAGTCGGGAATAGTACATTTGTGACCAAACGTAGCTTAGATATAGTTAAACTTACACTTCAGATAAATGGTGACAAGGATTGCATGATTTTCTTAAAAAAAATTAATTTTGTTTTTTTCTGATAAAAAATCGCAGTTTTTGCAAGAAAAAATGTTTTAATATTTTTTGTAGAACTGCACATTTTGCCAATAATTATAATAAAAAGTGTATTATATTGTATGTATTATAATTAATAATAATAATGATAATTATTTTAATTGTATTATAAATTATAATATAATAATATATAAATATAATAATAGTAATAAAAATGATTATTATAATAAAAGATGCTAAATACAAAAAAATTACCATTTGTACTTTTCACTTAAATATTTCAATGTAAAATAAAAATAAGTATTAAATAAAAATAAATATAATGTAATATTATATTATACATCACAACTTTCAAATGACAATACTAATATTATTTTTTATCTTAATTTCTTCAAAACTATCAGACTTTTATTTTGACGAAGCCTGTCGTGTAAGAACGCAGAGCCGCACTGGTTTTAAGCTTTAGTGTTTTTTAAAGGCTATTTTAAATGTTGTTTTAATTTGAGTTATTTTATTAAAGTCTGAAATCATCTGAGCTGTTAGTGTTCTGCATTATAAAACACCTGATCAATGCATGAGCCGCGAGTCTGGTCCAGGACACGCCTACAAAACCACATAGAAATGCCCTAGCAACCAATAGAAATGCCCTAGCAACCACCCTCCTCAGTAATGAAGTGCAGTGGCTGCAGTGAATTTTGCCCCATTCACATCTTGAGAAAGTGCAAAACTGCAGTTTAATATTTGATTCCTGGTTCACTGGTCTTCAGTGTGTGGACGTGGGTGCATGTTTTAATCTTTCTTCTGTGTTCTGGTTTTTATTAAAAGCCCTCGACACACAGCGCCTGATGTGTCTGATACCGTGAGGTTACACGGCTAATCTCTGTCTCTTTAATACGACTCTCTCTTTTCTCAGCAGGAGAAGCTTTAGACTGTGATCTCCAGTCGTGCTCTGAGGCGTGTCGTATGATAATCATATATCATAATCGTATGATAATCATATACATCATATATATATCACATTATATGTGATTCTAGTCCTTTCATCTTTCAGACCGCCCCTCCCTTTACACACATTTGGTTTGCAAATGTCTTATTGTATTTTTAAAATTAGCTTAAAAATTTGCTTTAAAAATAATTAATTTGGAGCTGCTTCACCTTCAGAAAATTGTTATTTTTTTATTATTTTTTTTAGTGAGTTTTGCCTTTTTGTAACCAACTGAGTATTATATTTTTAAAAAATTTAACACAAAAAATTAAATTGATATTTTATTTTGTAAAAATGCAAAAATACAAAAAAAACAGTTGCTGAAGTTAAACTGTGTAGGTGCTATTTAGTTTTTGGCTCAAATAAGTTCTAGTTATTTTAACTTATATTTTAGATAAATGGAAAATATTGTTTTTCCATTTTTAAAATTTTTACTTATAACTGGTCACTGTTTTGAGGCAAATAGAAGAAAAAATATTTACACAAGTCTTTACATGAAATATATTTTTTTAAATGTATTATTTACCGGTAGTTTTGTTGCATATTACTTCTGTAAAATACATTCATTCTCTTTCTTGCGCACATACACGCACATGCACACGCACGCGCACACACACACACACACATGCACACACGCACGTGCACACACACACACACACACGTGCACACACACACACACACTTTTCCTTCCCACTGCAATTTGCTTATAAACATGCTCGAACATGAATGCACAATAATTCTGAAATATAAAAAATGACAAATTAACATAATGGTGTTTTGTTATATAGAAAATAGAATATTGTGGTTTCGTAAATGTAGAGAGTTTTGAGCAGTCATGAGTTATGTTTCAAATTAATTTGAATAAATTCATTGAAGTCAAGGTAATTCTCACATTTATATGCTCGTATAAATTTCATCTAGTGATATAATCAAAGAAAATTTCCCAGAAATATTGATAAAAATATATTTTCTTGCACCACTTTTTTTTCTTTTTTTTTTTTTTGCTGTAGTTCTTAAAACAAAATTCTTTGAAATTGCAAATTTTTCAGTGAATGAAAAATGGGTAAATTACATAATAGCATGATGAAATCATGGTAACATTAAAAACGTTTGTGCATTCGCTTATTAATGAGAAGTTACTGATTAGAAAAATATGAAATTATTAAGACTGTGTTTTATAAGCTTACGCTCAACCGGGTCCAAACTGACCCAGGAATGCTAAATGTGTGTACAGTGTTTAATGCATTAGAATGGTTAAAGCTTACAGGTATTAAATGCTGTAAATGATAGACATATTTCAGTGTTTCGATGCGGTACACTTCATTCCTGTGGCTGTTTTACTGCAGTTTTTCCTGCTTCATTAGTTCCTTAGCAGTTCAACCTCCCCAAAGTCATTTCAATCCCTGTTCCGTATGTTTTCCCATTAATAATTCATCTCCGAAGTGATTAATATTTTACGCCTACATGCTGAAGCTCGTAGCACACAATAGATATGAATTAATCAGGCTGTTGGCAAGCCAATACATCGATCGCTAGCGTTTCTTCCTCACGGACACTTCAGTTTCAGGGCTGGTGCGTTTATAAGGTTAATGTGCTGATATGAGCCACTTTACTCTCTTTAACTCGTGTCTCTGGGGTTATTGAGAGTTATTATAAAGAAAAAAATAACAATAACCAATAATAGTCCAATATCTATTTACTTATATTTTTGGTAATGCAGCTATTCTAAATCTAAATGTTAAAGCAAACATATCAAGTGATTTGAAAATACACTCTAGCCTACTGTTTAAAGATTTTTATTTATTTTTGTAAGAAATTAATATTCATCAAGGATGTATTAAATTGATCAAAAGTGACAAAAGATTCCATCTGAAATAAACGCTGTTCTTTAGAACGTTCTGTTCATCCAAGAGTCCTGAGAAATAAAATGCATCACAGTTACCAAAAAAAAAAAAATGAACGTTGATAATAATCATAAATATTTCTTTCTCATCATATTCTCCTGATTTCTGAAGGATCATGTGACACTGAAGACTGGAGTAATGATGATGAACATTCAGCTTTGATCACAGGAATAAATTACACTTTACTATATATTCACATAGAAAACAGCTGTTTAAAATTGTAATATTTCACATTTACTGTATTTATAATTATAATCGCATAAATGCAGATTTGGTGAGTTGATGAGAAACATTAATGACCCCAAACTTTTGAACTAGTGTGAATATAATGCGTATATAAAAGTGTGTTTTTAATTGTGAAAACAATTGTAAAGCTTTGTATTGGTGAAAAGTGCTAAGGCAAGTTTGTTCTTAAATCCACTATAATCCATCTTTATACAATAATATAAAAATAAATAAATAATAAAAAATAAAATACGCGATTAAATTATTTTTAAATATTAAATTATACGTGTATTAATGCAGATTTGTTGTGAACGCTGTCAGTGAGCGAGTGTCTCATGTTGTGATGTTGTTTATTTGAGCTGTTCTTCACACTGTCGTGTGTGTGTGTGTGTGTGTGTGTGTGTGTCGGTTGTGAGACTCAGAGGATCTCCAGTCGTCCTCGTGTTTTTCTTCTCGTCTGTGTTTGTTAAAACTCAAATCTGTTGCCTCTCCAGATCTGAGGTCCGTATCTGTGCGTAATACGAGTGTGAGAACACCAGACCGGTGTAAAAGCAGAGCTAGCCTGTGGCACAGACACGTTCCCGTGAATAATGTCACTCTGGAAGATGCTTTCGTGTAAATCCACTTCCTGAAACCTGTGGTTTGATTGTGGAGGATGTTCAAATCTCCTCTGAATAGGGCACTCATGACACAACGACACACACAGAGCATTTGGTGCTAAACTGAGTGTGTTTAACATCTAAGTTTGATTGCTTTAGTTTCCAAACTAGGGTTTGCATGATAGTTATTGCACATGACGTGTGTGTGTTGTGTTGCGCTGTAAGTTGATTTCATGAGCAGAAAAAATGCATGTGAAAATGTTGTGCATGTAAAGCAGTGCTTTTAAATTTGATTCAAAGTCTTCTAGGAGTGTCAGTATATTGCAATAAAGTTTCTTTTTTTTAGGTTTCACTTTTTTCACCAATTCATTTAATTTAATGTTTTTTTCCAGTCATTCATGATTTACTTTAATTGAATAAAACATAGTTTTTGATTTTTTTTTGTTATTATATTGAATCATCTTGAACAGACAACTAAACAAAATAACATACTTTGCTTGATGTTCTGACACAATGCTAATTACTGCAGTCTATTTAATGAATATTAAAAGAAATTGGGTTGAGTGAATAATTCAATTAGTGTACACTTTCCTCCGTGTAGATCGCGGCTCCTAGTCCAAGGCATTGTTGTTTATCTTTACTTCCGGGGTTCTTCCCACCGAAGCCTCACTTTCCATTTCAAAATGGCGGCTGCGTGAAATCAGCGTATTTATTATGTCTATGGTGTGGAGATTCAGGCCGGCTTTCCACTGCACACGCACTACGCCCCCTAGTGTCAGTCGCACGGACCTTTAAAATTGGTCAAGTTTTTTTCTAGAGCACAAGTTTAACACAACCGTAGTTGATCCAAAGTGCTTTCCAGTACAATAAAATAAATCATTCAAATAAAAACAAAGAGAAAAATAGTGGTGATAAAAATCAAGTATTAAAATAATTTCAGTGTATGTACATACATGCCGTAGAACACCGACTAATTTAAAATACATACAGGACATTATTCGCATGCAATAGAATAAAAATAGGTTTTTAAGCTGGATTTAAAAGCATCCAGAGATGGAGAGGTCCTGATGGTTAAGGGTAAGTTGTTCCAGAGCCA
>JAULUF010000042.1:36880000-36905000 GCA_031834385.1 Semotilus atromaculatus | reverse complement strand
AAATGTCACCTAGCTTTCCTCAGAGATGGTCTCAATAATGTGCTTAAAGTCAAATTCAGTTTGTGCATGATTACATGATATACATTTTTTTTAAAATACTGTATCCTGAATTGTGGATAATTAAGCTATAGCATATATCATATGCTGAAGTACATTTCTGGAGTGTTAAAGATTAAAAGAAAAAAATAACAACCAAGAACCGTACAGAACCGAAAACCGTGACCCTAAAACCGTGATACGAACCGAACCGTGGGTTTTGTGAACCGTGCCACCCCTAATATATATATATAATGATAAAATATCCAGTTATGAAATTTTTAAATATAATTTGTTACATTTAATTTTGAAAATGTCAAATTTAAGATTAAAGTTTGAAAATCTTCCATTGACTCCGCATTCAAAATGTAACCTCCATCGATGATGACGATATGAATTTTAATGTGCCCATGTTGCGTTTACAAAACCTATAAACCTATAAACAAGCACTGAGTGTTCCTCCAGCATCTGCAGATATGGTCTATACTTTACTCCCTCTGCTGAAAGAGGGATGCATTATACTCAGATGCGTTATAATCATATATTCAGCGTGTTTCTGTCCATCACACATTAGACCGTAGAGTTCAGACTTTTCCAGATGCCGTTCACACACAGCATGATTCGTGTTTCAGAGGGGTGTGTGTGCGTGTGTCTGTGTGTGTCTGCGTGTGTGTGTGTGCTGGAGTCTTTTGAAGCGTCAGTGTTCATTGACCCGCTCCTCGATGTGCATCACAGATGTCTGACAGTAAAGACGCTGCCAAATCTTTTCCTTTCTCATGTTTTGACCCTTGCTCTTTGTGTCTTGCCTTTAAAAGCGTCACATTCCCGTTTGGTGAGTGTGAACTAGCACTGCACGATATTGAAGAAAAATGCGATAACTCATTAAATATTCAATATGTGATACGATAATGTATGTAAATTCTGATTTAATGTTTTATGTCTTTTTTAATAATATGCTTTAAGACAAACCATGTGTAAATTCATAAGACAATCTCAAAAACACGGTGTGAAATCGCTGGTGTTTCTGACGTCACAAACGACCTTGTAACCAATCAGATCAACGTGTGATCGTCAACCAGTGGATCTTTGAGTGAGGGAGTGGAGGCGGGGCTCATTTGCATATTCGATAGAACCGGGCATACTAAATGAGGCAAGGGTGTCGAGTTACATTCAAGATATTTTAAGGAAAAAACATACATGTCATTTTGGTGATCAAAGATGAGTTTTAAGGGATACAATTATTGACCACAGGGGGACTTTAAATAAAGAATCGAATGTACTTTTTTGACTCCTAAACCTACATTCATAGACCATATTCTAGATCGTGTCCTTAAAGGTGCTATATGTAACTTTTCTACTAAAATGAATCCTTTTTTTAATTGCCTGTGTGTGAAGGGGTTGTAATCACACATTACAATGATCCACTTGTCAGGTTTTGCTATTACTCTGAAGGCCAGTATTCCTGTTTCTATGTGAAGCTCCGGGTCGGATTTACCGCGGATCCATCGGCTGTGCCGTGCCTGCGCTCCCGAGCCTCTCTCCTTTATATACAGTCTATTGGAGACGGTCAGGGAGTTACGTCCGGTCAAAGGCGCACGTTTTTCGGCTTATATCTCGGTCAATCTTTGATCAATATTCCCAAGACTCGAATCGTTCGTAGTGCTGGACGGGGCCTTTCGAACGAGTCCACCCCTGAGGGCCAACTCGCCCGGGTCCCCGAGTTATGGCCGTTCGACATCGGGGGTCCCAGTGAACGGCGATCAGGTAGGGGGCGTCCCCGGGGCCCGCCACTCTAGCGTTAGGGCATGCGTCCCCCTGGGACCTCCTCTCCCGAATCTGAGCTCTCTGGGTCTTCGCGTTCCAGAGATACGAGCGGTTCTCTTCTGAGATCGTGACGTCACCGGCGTCTGCAAAGTTTTCGGGTAATATCTTTGTGAAAACACCACCAAAAATTATGAAACTTATATGGTTATTTTCAGCTCGACTAGTCGAGTATTTGCCGAGATATTTGCGTAATAGACGGTATTGTCTATGAGTTCGAGCACGAGCGCTCTTGTAAAAATTGGTTGCAATCTGAAACTTCACCGCTAGAGGCCGCTAAAAACTACACATAGCCCCTTTAAGATGCATTCAGTTAGCTGCTATAAACATGTTTAGCTAACTTAACTAACTGTTGATCTGCAAAGACAGAGGAAACTGACTGAGATTGTGTTATAAATTGTGTCCGGACGGGTTTCATGCAATTGAGATTGTAGATAAAATCGTGCTTGTTTACTTGCAGTGAGTTTTGGTCCTAAAACTATTGGTAGCACTTTACAATAAGGTTCATTAATGTATTAACTAACAACGAGCAATACATTTGTTACAGTATTTATTAATCTTTGTTTATGTAAGTTAATAAAAATACAGCTGTTCATTGTTTTGTTCATGTTAGATCACAGTGCATTAACTAATGTTAACAAATACAACCTTTGATTTTAATAACGTATTAGTAAATGTTGAAATTAATAGTATTGAGAATAGAAAGTATTGTTCATTCTTAGTGCATGTTACCTAACTAATGAATCTTATTGTAAAGTTTTATCAAACCATTTTTCGATGGGATATACACTGTGGACAAGACGGATCACGTTTACATTTAGTGATTTAGCAGACGCCTTTATCCGAAGCGACTTACAAATGAGGACTAAAGCAAGCAATTCATCACGAACAGGCAAAAACAACGCAAGAAGTGCTAAAAAATAAGCAAAAACCAGACAAGGGAGGATTAAAGGAAAATGAAAGTTTCGAAAAAACAACCACTTCTGAACGTTGTCGGGATGAGATGCCGTTTAAATGAGAGTGAAGCTCAGTTTCAGTGTTTAATGTGTCAGTGAGTGACCTGTGTGTGAATGTGATCGCAGCCGTAATGAGCTGTGAGTGTGTGTGTGTGTGTGTGTGTGTGTGTGTGTGTGTGCTCGCTTTAAATGCCATTTATCCTTCCTAATTGGGGAGCAATTGGTGTTGAGCAATGAGACGATAGCACTGGGGCCGATAATAAGAGAAGATCTCCTTCATCACTGATGCAAACACACATCTCAGTTTCACACACTCACTTTAATCAGAATGACAGCAGAGTAATTAGTAAACGACTGTTCACACACTTACACTGTAATAATGCAGTGTGAAAAGAGTCGTTGTGTGAGGACGAATACATCGGCATTTATTTAACCTCTCGTGCTCAATATTTCAGATCATATGATGTTACGTCTTCTGATAAATTGTTGCGTTTTTTTATTAGTTATTCCTTTAAAAGTGTAAAGATGCAAAGATCATGCAAATATATAAAACTTTACAAGTACTTTTGTACATAGTCCAACAGTGTTTAGATGATTTGGGGTTCATTTTGAAATATCTGAACTTTTGTTATGTTATGTTTTATTATTTTTTTTTAGCATAATTTCCCAATGTTTTGTATTATTTATATTAATAGCATCCATTCATACAAAGTAGCTTTTTTGTCAGATTTATCATCATGTTTATGATATGATGCAGGATTCATAATGAATAATTGTGCAACAATTATATGAAATGCTTGTAGTTGTATGTTTTCTGTAGTTGTGGCTTTGGTGACCGGTGTGTCCAGTAATGTGTTTTTCCAGCAGTGATTTCAGATATGACGGATTGATTCAGGCTGTTGATCGGATGGGATCACTGTAATATTACCAGCACAGAAAGTGCCATTCTGGATTTGCTTCAAGATGTTTTATCAATCCATTGCGAATGTATGAGCAGATATAAGTCTCACGAGACCAACAAATACACTGTTAGATCCTGGATTTGACAGGCAGAATCTCCAGGTTTGAGAGTCCTTCGGTGTCTTCGGCTCAGATTCTGGGATTTCAGACACTTTTGAGGCTTTTTCACCGTGTTTTGGGGGGAATTTAATGTAAAAGTATGTAATAATTCATGTCGATGCATGGTGAGGAAGAGTCAAACCAGCACACAAATCTCTCAAACTGACCGGTGAAATCCAACACATGCTACATAATTTAAAGTCCTCATGTAGTCAATCATTGTATCCCTTAAAACTCATCTTTGATCACCAAAATTACATATTTAAACGTTTTTTTCCTTGACAAAAATTCCTCATGCCTTAAAATATCTTGAATGTAACTTGACACCCTTGACTCATTTAGTATGTGCGGTTCTATGAATATGCAAATGAGCCCCGCCTCCACTCACTCAGAGATCCACTGGTTGACGATCACACTTTGATCTGATTGGTTACAAGGTCGTTTGTGACGTCAGAAACACCAGCGATTTCACACCGTGTTTTTGAGACTGTCTTTGTTTCACTGCAGTTTTAAGGAGGAAATACTCAGCAATGCTGTCGACTTATGAACTTACACATGTGTGTCTTAAAGCGTATTAAAAACACCACATAGACACATAAACAATTTCTTTGGTCCGGACCAAATACAATTATGATTATTTGTTTTTGCTTTCACACTGCCCTTTTTGCAAGTGAACCAAAATTTGTAACCAAAAACACACGTGTGCTAAGGTCATCCATTCACATCTACATTTACATTTAGCAAACACTTTTATCCAAACTGACTTACATTGCATTTCAAGGTACACATTTTTACATTCTTATCAGTTCTTGCTTTCCCTGGGTATCGAACACATGACCTTCAAATCGAAAGCACCAACACTCTACAGTTAGAGCTTCAGGAAAGCTTAGCTCATTGGACATTGTACATACATAGCACATCATTGCACAAACTTAGCACATTGCACATACTTAGCACATTGGACAGAAATTCTAACCAGAGTTGGTTTGGGACCGCACGAGTCCACATCTGCAGCTCGGTCCGGTTGTTTGGTGTTCACACCTGCCCAAAAGATTCACAGCAACGGGGGAAACGAACTTGAGCTCGATTCAATCGAACCAAACAAGACGTGTGTGAATTCACCTTTAGTTTAGTGTTGTGTAGCTTCATGGATGAGCGTTGAGCTGTTCTTGCTAACGAGTGACACTGATGCTGCGGACGCTTTTCAGCATGAATCTGTGTCCTGAAAGTGTCTCTGCTGTCCCACGAGTCGAGGTGTTCACTGCCCTCCGGCAAACCCTCGTGCGAATCATTAGAGACTGAGAGACGCTTCGGGTCAGAGGGGCTGGTCCGCCTCCGGCTCGCCCCCGGCTCAGCCTCGGGCCGCCGCGTCCCGGTGACAGACACGGCAGGACACGCGCCGCATATTTACTCTCAATATATTCCTGTTTTTTTGGACTGATTTTTGAGTGGACTGGTTTTACACACACTGCAGTTTTTTGCTGTAATGTTAAAAATGCAGGATAAATGGAAAGATAACGACGCTGTTGTCGAATATCGTGTTGTTAAAACCACATTAAACATGCTTCTGAATATTTTGTAGTATAAGTAGAAAAAGCAATGCAACCAGTGACAGATATAATGCATCTGTGTAAATATATACATGTATGTATATGCATGTTATCAGTTGATGAAGCCGAATATAATCAGAATACATATTTAGTAACAATTGCTGGTAAACTTAGTTTGCATTAAATAGAAATTCACCCCATCGATTTTGTAAATACATGTTATAGATGTTATTGTGAACAATTGATCATGCACGTTTAAGTTTTTTAAACTGACCTCATAATATTTTGTGTGGGTGTGTGTGTTTGTGTGTGTGTGTGTGTGTTTGTTTGTGTATGTGTTTGTGTGTGTGTGGGCGTTTGTGTGTGCGTGCCGCATATTTACTCTGAATATATTTGTGTTTTTTGAGTGTACTGGTTTACTCACACACACTGCATGTATTGCTGTTTGCTGTATTGATAAACATGCAGTATGTTATGGTTGGGTATACAGCATAATCTGCAAAGTTGTGCAATATGCAATGCTTCTGAATGCATCAATAAATCAGAAGAGTGTACATACATTTGGAATGAATTGAGCAAATATTGTGTAGTATAAGTGGAAAAAGCAATGCAACCAGTGACAGATATAATGCATATGTATATATGCATGTTATCAGTTGACAGCTGAATTTAATAAGAATATATATTTATGCATATATTCTATGCGTGTTTGTGTGCGTGTGCGTGTGTGTGTGTGTATGCATGTGTGTGTGTTTAGAACATTTGCTGTGAGATTCAGTAAGTATTGTGTAATATAAGCCATGTACCAGTTATGAAGATAATTAATATATATTATGCATGATACAGTGTAATGACAGCAGATGAGTTAAAGATTGCTGAAATGAAACACTTATTTTACACACTGAGAATTCACCGATGTAAGATGTTAAACAGAACATGCTCTCCGTAGTTGTTGGATAGATAACTAATGATTTACATAACTTGCTAAATGAGTATTATTGATCTTATATTGAACAATTCTTGCATGCATGTTTCTTTTCTTTTTTAATTTGACCTTTAATCACAATATATATTTGTACTGAATATTTTTGTGTTTTTTTTACCTTTTTGAGTAGTTGTGTGAGTCGGTTTACACACATTTATTCAAGGAATAGTTTTTTTTACATTTACTCTCCCTCTTGTTGTTCTGAAACCTTTTAGTTTATCAGTTTATATGTTCTGTGAAGCACAAAACATGTTTATCATAATGTCCAAACATCTGACTCCAATATACAGAAGCTGGATGGTGATTTAGCTTCAAAATTATCATAAAAATACACAATTATCTGTGTGAGGAACAGACCCAAATACAACAACAGGAATATTGTATATTTTCCCGTATAAGAACTGATCATTAGTGACGTCACATGGGACATAAAGCCAAATAAATGCAAATGAGATTTGAGAGCAGGAGCAGAAGGGAACTAAACTGCACTTTTATCAATATTTTTTGTTCTTTTTTGAGCTTGACATTATAAATCATAATCCAGAAGAGCAGCTCAGATATTCTACCTAACAGATGAAATGAAATAGTGAGGGTCAATAAATGACACAACTTTCATTTTTGTAGGACACTATTAAATCTTTTATTTTTACCATTAAAAAAAAAGCATGTCTGTTTGAAGTTTTTTAATTTAGTCTTTTAAAATGTAATCAACTGAAAATATATAGCAATAGAACATTGCATTGAATTTGTTTTTGTCAAATACAGTGCTTTTTTTAAATACTGTAAAACATTTAATATTTATATTAAATGTTTTATTTATATTATAAATAGTAATACTTTTCTCATCATTTCTTTGCTAAACTGAACTTTTTATTTAGCTTAACTTTTATTTTTGCGGTTTAATAACAGCAGACCCAATGCCATTTCTTGATTTTTATTTCTTTATATATATATATAAATTTTTTCATTTTTCATTCATTCATTCATTTACAGCCCTACTTTTGATTGAGTGATCTAATATGCCATATTCTGTGACAATATACATTAAACTGTAAATTACATTTTTAGAACTGCATTTATGATTCCAGCCTTCAGTTTGTGTGTGTGTGTGTGTGTGTGTGTGTGTGTGCATCGAGGGAAAGCGCGTGTGTGTGTGTTTTAAATTAAATTAATTACAATCGTGATGTACGTGTGTGAGCGTTACTGTAACACACTGTAATGCTGTGAATAGATGGGATTTAATATCCCTGTGCATTAAACACTGGCCTCTGAAATCACTGCACATGTAGTTTTAAGGAATATTGGTAACACTTTATAATAAGGTCTCATTTCTTAACATAGTTTAATGCATTAGCTAATATCAACAATATATTTTTAAGCATTTATTAATCTTTAGTTAGTAACAAAATAATAGTTTGTTCATGTTAGTGCACACTATGGTAATAACCCTTTATTTTAAGGTGTCGTAGTTACAGGTTACTGCATGTACTTACTGAAGTAAGAACAATAAAATTATGCATAATTACAAGTAATTAACCCTAAACCAAACCCGAACCGTAACTCTTTAGTAAGTATATGTAGTTAATATTACTCAGTACTTTTAATACGATTAATTAATGCTGTGTTCAGTGTTAGTTCATGTTAACTAAACCTAATAATCTAACGTTATCAACCTTGTGTAAAGGTGTTGACGAAATAATGTCGGCTAACTTTTTTAAAATTAATTTAGTCTGTTTTGTTAGTTTTTATCATATTTAGTCATTTTTAGCCATGTTTTACTCCAGTTTAAGTCAATGATAAATAATTTCAGTCATGCATGCTGGTTAAACTGATAATCACAATTATTTTGCTCAAAATTGTAATCTTTATTGCTTATTACTGAAATTTCATCAGAAATATTGCACTTGCACCTATAAACACAAACCAAGACCATGTCAACTAATATGCATGGTGTATTTGACTAATTTATCATCTTTCTCATGTAGATATGGTCCTGGTTAGTGTTTTCCGACGTCGTCTTGTTTCACTCATTGAAAAAAAAAAAAAGGTCGTCCTCTAACATTTCCGTCGTTGTTTTGGTTCACGTGTTCGAGCTTGACATAGAGATTGATCTGTGATGATATTATACACTTCATCTGGAGTCGGGCCGGATTTATACAGTCACAGTCCGACAGAAACCCAATGAATCCAGCAGCTCTGCCGTATTGAGCCTTTCAAACGCAAATGAATGAAGTTATTAAAAAGACATGACAATCAAACAATAGGTGCTCCAACAACCCGGTCAAACAGTCTGGAGATTAAATGTGTTTTTCATTGGACACGACAGCATTTTATTATCCCAGTTTTTCCGCAGACTAACCATCCGTCTCGAGCGCCTTCACTTCGGTTTGATCAAAATCAGGTTGTGTTTATTTGCAGTTGAGAATTAATCATTTTAAATGTGTAACACGACTGAAGGACACGCTCTAAAAAACACTGGGTTAAAAATAACCCAATATGAGTCGTTTTCAACCCAAGAGCTGGGTAAATATAGGACAGAAAACACATGTTGGGTTAATTCTACCCGGCAAATTGGGTTATTTAACCCAGCATACTGGATTGATTCATTCTTACTATAGCAATAGTATTTTTTTATATATTTTTTATTTTACTTCATACATGAATTCATGTTTACGGATTAACTTAAATACAACATTGAAAAAATACTCCACACAACCACTGGTGTGCATGATAATTCCTTATTTTTTAATCATATTTTACAGAATTGCATATTTTATATAGTTTTGAATACATATTGCATATATTTAAGCTCATTTCACAAATATTAGAAGTAAAAATGAAACATTTAGAACCAGTCGACCAGTCTCAGTTGTCCAGTTTCCGCCGTTCTGCGATTCACTCGTAGCCGAAATACGGCAACAGTCTCCATAACCTGTCAGTGTACAGTTCTGAGGACATTTTTAACATAATACATATTTATATTCTGTATCTTTTTGAATAAAATCATAAAATGTTATGCAAGGCATCAGACATTTCCATCACGCGAGAAGATCGACGCTACATTTGTTTAGGTGACTCGCATCGCGCCCTGTATGTTGCTTTGCATAAAATTAAACGATATACAGAACAATAACGAATTTATAGATAAAAAAATTTACACAAACCTGTATTTTACTGACGACATGCACCAGTGTAACGGAGCTGCATCTGTCTCCTGAAGAGGACTCAACCCCTGGGTTGTTATGTCTGACCCAGGATCTGGGTTACACAAAAACTTCCCAACCCCTGGTTATGTCATGTCTGATCCAGGATCTGGGTTACACACAAACTTCTCAACCCCTGGGTTGTTAGGTCTGACCCAGGATCTGGGTAACACAAAAACTTCCCAAACACTGGGTTGTTACATATGACCCAGGATCTGTGTTACACAAAAACTACCCAAACACTGGGTTGTTAGGTCTGATCCAGGATCTGTGTTACACACAAACTTCTCAACCCCTGGGTTGTTAGGTCTGACCCAGGATCTGGGTAACACAAAAACTTCCCAAACACTGGGTTGTTACATCTGACCCAGGATCTGTGTTACACAAAAACTACCCAAACACTGGGTTGTTAGGTCTGATCCAGGATCTGTGTTACACAAATATAACCCAACCCCTGGGTTGTTACGTCTGACCCAGGATATGGGAAACACAAAAACTTCCCAAACACTGGGTTGTTACGTCTGACACAGGATCTGGGTTACACAAAAAACTACTTTTTAGAGTGCAATAAGAGTGAATAAGTAAATTGATTTTCCTTTGTAAAATGAATCATTTGTGTATTTTAACGAAGCGTTTATCTAAAGAAATACTTCAGGTGAACAGATACGTGTGAATGTAATCAATCTTTAATAAACACCGTCTGCTTTCTGAATGAACGATCAGATGTTCACCTTCATCGATCGTCGAGGAAATTCTGGAGTTTACCGGCAGAGATTAAATTAGACGGACTGATGTCGGAGAGCTGAACTCTCGCTCGGCGTTGTGTAGCAGACGAGGAGTGACACACACTAACGTATTCCTGTCATTTCTAATGTTGTTTTGACGAGCGACTGACCTTTTCAGAGCGGATCAGTCAGGCTGTCCGGGAACATCCTCACACACGTCTGAGTGTGTGTGTGTGTGTGTGTGTGTGTGTGTGAGTTTGAGCTGTTTTCACAAACACATCTATTCCTGATGTAGAACACACTTATTTTTGAATATCTTAAATGCCACTGACTAATATAGATACACACTACCAGTCAGAGTATTAAGGATTCTTAGGACTCAACAAGGCTGATAAACTGTACTGTAAATTGTTTAAATTTTGTGAATATACAGTAAAGTGTAATTTATTCCTGTGATCAAAGCTGAATGTTCATCATCATTACTCCAGTCTTCAGTGTCACATGATCCTTCAGAAATCAGGATAATATGATGATCAAGAAACATTTATGATTATTATCAATGTTGAAAACAGTTCATATTTTTGTGGAAACTGTTTTTGTTGTTGTTGTTGTCACAATTCTTTGATGTTATTTAAAGTAGTAATCTTTTATTTTATAAATGTCTTTACTGTGAGTTTTGACCAATTTAATAAGTCCTAGCAGAATCCCAATTTCCACAGAAATATGATTATGACCTCAGGATCAGATGTGAGGATTTTCCAGCACTGAACAGATATGATGATTCTGTGCATTAACATCAGTAACACTAATCAGATATCATTTATTTTATTATCATCATTGCTGCTTTTAATAAAGCTGTCATGAGCAGATCTGCTCGTCTCTAGCCGTGCGTTTTCACCCAAGTTTATTTATATACTGTAGCGCTTTTACAATATAGATTGTTTCAACAGTGATAACAATCCTTTTTTTTTTATCATGTTGATGATAATTTAGAATGAAATTTAATTTTTTAAAATTAATTTAGCTTTTATGAGCTCATATTAAGTGAGACTTAACTGTGGATTATTTGTACTTTTATACATTTTATTTATATCACCCTGCAGATCTACTTAAATAACTTAATTAGTTTTTACGCTACTCTACATTGCATAAAATAATAAATTAAAATGTTAATTAAATTACCTCAAATTTAAATAAAATAAAAATAAATGTAACATAACTGAAATAAATTAAATATTTAAATAAATTATAACCTAAAATCTCAGAAATATTTAAATAAATTATGAAACTAAATTAAATAATTAATTATAACCTAAAATTGTAATTACAAATAATAATTTAAATGAATTATAAATAAAAATGTAATAATAAATGTATAACATAAAATCTAAATTCTAAAAATATTTAAATATGTAATATCTAATATCTCAATTGAAATTAATTAAAATTAAATTAATTTAAAAGTACATGCCTTATATAACCTAAAATCTAAATTAAATTATTTTGAATTAAAAGTACATAATAAATTATAACTATAATCTAAATTAAATTAATTTTAATAAAGCAATAAATTAAATATTTAAATAAATTATAACCTAAAATATAAATTATAAAATATTAAAATAAATAAACAAATAACCTAAAATCTAGATAATAAACCCGCGCGGCTGAAACAGTTGTTAGTCACGAGTAACTCGTTCTGCCCTGAAAATGAAAGCCAGATGTTCCTCGTAACTGTCAAACGCAATTAATTATCGTCTGACTCACGTCTGTTTAAAACTTTACTGTGTTCCTGAAATATAATTGTAACTCATAAAAATATTAGTAAATACTCTGTAACTGCCCTGTTGGCTTAACCAGTGGTTTTGCATGAAATATGATGATGCATCATAAATAATTCCATCATTTTTGCTGGAATATTTCTTTTTGCGTTCTAAAGCATTTAAACGAAGAACATTTATGATACTTTTTATGTTTTGAGAGCTGTTTGAATCATCATTTACTTTTCACTCTTGGAAAACATCTCTGTTTGTGCTTCCCCGAAGAAAGAAAGCCAAAGAGGTTTGAGAAATTATGTTTGTGGGTGAAATAAATTGAGTTTAGTAGCTTATATTAAAATGGGTTTGCTGGTGATTTATTAATGATACATTTATTTATTTATGAGGTTATGAAGTGGATTTTGATGCCGTGTTGTTTGTACATTTATCTTATTAACATTAGTGTAATCTTAAATGAAATATGATATCATAAGAGAAACATTGTTTTGATTCTCTAGACTAAATTTTAAAGTGTCTTGAGAGTGGCTATAAAATCTCTTCTGATATGCATTATAATCTATATTTTGAATATTGTTTTTCATCTGTTGGTAGTTTCATAGCAGTGCAACTCTTTTTGCGTGTTGTGAATAAATCGTAGCGTTAAAAGACCGTCGGCTCCCAATTACACGCCTGATTAAAATGCTCAGCGGTCGACTCCGTTTTAATGGCTAATGTTTATTCAAACACATTTATTCTGCTTTGCTAAATATATATATTTTTAGAAATATCTGTCCAAAAACAATAACATAATCAGAACATGTTCAAGGTCAGTGGCTCACTGCTGCGCTGGAGAGACGCGCTGAATACTGAGTTTCTTAATTAGCGCAGTGGTGTTAATTGATAAATATTCCCCGCGGCACCATTAAGAGGGTGTGTGTGTGTGTGTGTGTGTTTGCACTTAGCGTGACATGAGGATAATGAGACACACTGACCTCTACTTCACACTCACTCACACACACACACACACACACACACACACACACACACACATATATATATATAAACATACATAAATAAACATATATATATATATTTTATATATATATATATATATATATATATATATATATAAATACGTGTGTGTGTATACAGTATATATGGATATACTCACACACTCACTCACACTCACTCACTCACACACACTCACTCACTCACTCACTCACTCACTCTCACACACACACACACACACAGTGATCATGTGACCTCAGCAGTCAGTGTTCATGTGACCTCAGTGGTCATGTGATCTCAGCAGTCAGTGGTCATGTGACCTCAGCAGTCAGTGGTCATGTGATCTCAGTGGTCATGTGACCTCAGCAGTCAGTGGTCATGTGATCTCAGCAGTCAGTGATCATGTGACCTCAGTGGTCATGTGACCTCAGCAGTCAGTGGTCATGTGATCTCAGCAGTCAGTGATCATGTGACCTCAGCAGTCAGTGGTCATGTGACCTCAGCAGTCAGTGGTCATGTGACCTCAGCAGTCAGTGATCATGTGACCTCAGCAGTCAGTGGTCATGTGACCTCAGCAGTCAGTAGTCATGTGACCTCAGCAGTCAGTGGTCATGTGACCTCAGCAGTCAGTGGTCATGTGACCTCAGCAGTCAGTGGTCATGTGACCTCAGCAGTCAGTGATCATGTGAACTGTGGTGTTTCAGGAGGCGTTTGAGTTGTAATGACTCTATACGAGGCACAACACATGGACCTGTTTAACTGGAGCGGGTCATTATAGGTTTCTCTAACTCTTCTCATCAGTCTTGTAAACGACACTGGCTTGTTCAGCATGTAAAGACCAGCATCTCTCAAACACAATTACCCTGATGGATGAGCCCCCCGCTGACCTGCACACACTCGCACACACACTCGCCCCCATCCATCTCAGTGATGAAGCACGGCGAATCACACCCCACTGTCTTCATCCCTTCCACCTCCCATAATGCCTCTCTTCAGGGTGGGCGGCAAACGGAGGATTTGAGCTGAGAATGGAGGATCAGCACTTCTGACAGGCTTTATAGACTCAGTAAATTGGCTGTTAGATCGGCCTCTCGTTACGGGCCAGAATAAAGTAATGAGAATGAATCGGTCCTGTCGCCGGATTTTGAAATCTATTCCTCTCAGACAGGAAGACGCATCATCACAGGAGCCGTTACCGAGTCTCGATGCTTCTCGCGTGTGCGATAGTCAGATGGAGAGCGTCACTGATCTTTACTCTCATAATGACGTTTACTGCCGTCGGGACGCACGGCATTCATTTGGAGGAGAGGCGTATACGCGAGCGAGATCATCATATGCCTGTGCGCAGAACTCAGATCCGATTTGAGCTTTGGATCCGTTGAAATATCTGAACTTCTGCGAATAGACCGAATGCGAGTCCAATCAAATTAGTGTGCGCAAGTTGAGAATTATTAATACTTAAAGTATTTTAAAAGTATAAAGTACAGGTGAAACTCGAAAAATTTGAAAATCGTGCAAAAGTTTGTATATTTCAGTAATTCAAATTAAAAGGTGAAACTAATATATTCAGTTTATATAACTATATACATATGCATGATTATACTTTTCAGAGGGCCGACATTTCTGTTTTTAAAATCCTTTTTTTTTTTTTTGATTTCGTGTAATATTAAAATTGTCTGAGATTTTGAATTTGGGGTTTTCATAAGTAAGCCATAATCATCAAAATTATATAACTTTTGCTATAACTTTTGCTATTACTATAACCTCCTACTGACGTCTCCATATGATTCAATAGTTATATCATACAGAACAGGGTATTCGGAGACTGCGAGAATCATGTTTCCGTGTGCGAGCGTGAGGCAGTTCTGTGCGTCGGCCACTAGGGGGCGAGAGATCGTCAGGGCGAGCGTGAGACAGTTCTGTGCGTCGGCCACTAGGGGGCGAGAGATCGTCAGGGCGAGCGTGGGACAGTTCTGTGCATTGGCCACTAGGGGGCGATATGCGTCAGGGCGAGCGTGGGACAGTTCTGTGCATTGGCCACTAGGGGGCGAGATGCGTCAGGGCGAGCGTGGGACAGTTCTGTGCATCGGCTACTAGGGGGCGAGAGATCGTCAGGGCGAGCGTGGGACAGTTCTGTGCATTGGCCACTAGGGGGCGATATGCGTCAGGGCGAGCGTGGGACAGTTCTGTGCATTGGCCACTAGGGGGCGATATGCGTCAGGGCGAGCGTGGGACAGTTCTGTGCATTGGCCACTAGGGGGCGAGATGCGTCAGGGCAAGCGTGGGACAGTTCTGTGCATCGGCTACCTGGGGGCGAGATGCGTCAGGGCGAGCGTGGGACAGTTCTGTGCATCGGCTACTAGGGGGCGAGAGATCGTCAGGGCGAGTGTGGGACAGTTCTGTGCGTCGGCTACTAGGGGGCGAGAGATCGTCAGGGCGAGTGTGGGACAGTTCTGTGCATCGGCTACTAGGGGGCGAGAGATCGTCAGGGCGAGTGTGGGACAGTTCTGTGCATCGGCTACTAGGGGGCGAGATGCGTCAGGGCGAGCGTGAGGCAGTTCTGTGCATCGGCCACTAGGGGGCGAGATGCGTCAGGGCGAGCGTGGGACAGTTCTGTGCATCGGCCACTAGGGGGCGAGATGCGTCAGGGCGAGCGTGGGACAGTTCTGTGCATCGGCCACTAGGGGGCGAGATGCGTCAGGGCGAGCGTGGGACAGTTCTGTGCATCGGCCACTAGGGGGCGAGATGCGTCAGGGCGAGCGTGGGACAGTTCTGTGCATCGGCCACTAGGGGGCGAGATGCGTCAGGGCGAGCGTGAGACAGTTCTGTGCATCGGCCACTAGGGGGCGAGATGCGTCAGGGCGAGCGTGGGACAGTTCTGTGCATCGGCCACTAGGGGGCGAGATGCGTCAGGGCGAGCGTGAGACAGTTCTGTGCATCGGCCACTAGGGGGCGAGATGCGTCAGGCGTGTGCGATGTCGTGTGCACTGGAAAGACGGCTTGAGTGTAAAATATGACTTGGACATGTTTCCATTCAAACAAATGATCATTGTCATCATTTAGGAATGTTGATTAGATGGAAATAAAAGTGCAGGAATTAAGCGGTATGAATTATTGGACATGCTGAATATTGGCTGGTGTTTATTCACGTCTGTTTCAAAACTCAATTCATGTTCCAGCACATTAAATCCAGGAGTCGTGCTGGAAGAGTCTGGGTCCACATTACTGACTGACCTCTGCTGCTTTATTGAGCTCAGAGTTATGGCATTCACTCACTCATTCATTTATATTTATTTCTTCAATAATTCATTCATTTTGTATTTATTAATTCTTTATTCATTCATTCATTCAATGCGTGCGTGCGTGTGAGTGTGTGCGTGTGTGTGTGTGTGTGTGTGTGTGAGTGTGAGTGAGTGTGTGTGTGTGAGGTGCTCTACTGACTGTGCCGGGGAAGCTTTGCCAGAATAATCATTTTTAAGTACTCCGTTAAATGTGACGGGCAGCGTTTGACCTCTGACCTCTGACCCGGGACTGGTGACCCAGATTCCAGCGTGTTTCTGTCGTTGTTTCTGCATCTCCCGTGTGCTGTGTGCCGTTCTCATCTCCCGTGTGCTGTGTGTTCCAGGTGACGGATCGGGCGGTGCAGGCGTTTGCGGAGAACTGTCCCGATCTGCAGTTCGTGGGGTTTATGGGATGCTCCGTCACGTCACTGGGAGTCATTCACCTCACCAGGGTAAGAGGACAGGACACGTGCGTTTACAGGCGTAATCATTCATCTCTGATATTATATCGTATCGTATCACATTACATTATATGCATTACATACATTACATTACATTACATTACATTATAATTAAAATATCTTAATACATTATTAAATATTAATTTTTTATATTAACTCTCTCTAACTATCTCTATCTATCTCTAACTATCTTAACTATCTCTCTCTCTCTCTCTCTCTCTCTCTCTCTCTCTCTATATATATATATATATATATATATACATACATAATTACATATATGCTGTAATTGCAATATTGTAAATATATACAATTGCAGTTATAATATAAATATTGTAAACTTAAAGTCCATTAATGGTTCAAAATTTGATGTATAGATTAATTATTCATCTCAATTATTATATTATAATTCAAATATCTTAATACATTATTAAATATGTATTATTAAATATATATTTAATAATATATTAACTCTCTCTTTCTCTCTCTCTCTCTCTCTCTCTCTGTATATATATATATATATATATATATTTATATATATATATATATATATTTATATATATACATATACACACATATTCTGTAATTGCAATATCGTAAATATTATAAAATGGCAATTATAATATAAATATTGCAAACTTAAAGTCTATTAATGGTTCAAAAGTTTAGGTTTCATTATTCATCTCAATAATTATATTAATAAATAAATATTATAATATTGCAATTCATATTATAGTATAATATTACTATTATTTTTATTATTATATTACAGTATTATAACTTAATGTACTTGATTAATGTTCTTAATCTGATTGTCATCCGTGCACTTTATTATGAAACCGTAAGTGCTGACGCTGTGTGTGTGTGTGTGTGTGTGTGTGTGTGTGTGTGTGTGTGTGTGTGTGTGTGTGTGTGTGTTTGAAGCGGCTCACCTGACGACACACACTCAAACTTCACAAACACAAGTTATTTTTATTTTGCCTTCACTTTTAAATCTCATTAATGTGTAATGAGGTGAATCGTAAAATGCTGAAGATCCAACACACCCTGCTGTTTGCACATTAGCATGCTAATGAGAGAAAGTTATCTTCAACACACCGGCACAGCAAAAGAGCGGCTGTAATTGCCTCCATGCAAATTATTAGGTAATGATCTTTTTTTTTTTTTGCCCTATTTTTCCTTGCGTGATCGCTGGCGTGTTCTGCAGAAATAACTAGGACTTCAGGAATCTAGAATTGTGTCATAGATTATCTTAGAATCTGTCACATGATTTGGTGTAGTTCAGTTCAGTGTAGTGAATCGGTTTGTTTCAGGTTGTTAAAAAGTGCTATTTTTCATTTAATTTGGTGGACTGGCACATGTGTTATTTAGGAACATGTGAATCAGTCTTTTACTTCCAAACAAAGTTCTCTAGCTGTGTTTATAATGAAATACTAATCACGGAAGAGTGCTAGATAACAAATTAACTATTATGATCATTTAAAAGATTCAGTTTAAAAGAATCATTTGTTTTTAATGTATTGTATTCATTTAGGTTTAGTATAATCATTGAAAAGATTCAGTTCAAAATAATCATTTTTTTAAATGATTCATTGGAACTGAATCTTTTTAATGATCTGAATTAATTTGATTCAATTGTCAACTAGCAGATCTGAATACAAAAAAAAATCTTTTGTTTTTGCAAACTTAAATGAATACAATACATTAAAAACAAATGATTCTTTTGAAATGAATCTTTTATACATTATTTAATCCTATATGTTAAGTGGAATCGCCTCATTTTACTCTCACTATTTCTGCAGTACATAACATAAACTTTGTGTTGTTTATGAACATGTTTTACACCCATAATGTGTTCAGCTGAATACTGCACAGTATTTAATATAATTACATTTTTAATATCTTTATTGATTTAAGATGTCGCAGCTCTTTATCGTCTTCTCAAATGAAGCAAGACAGATTTGTAAAAGTGTGTATCGTGCGTGTAACTTCGGTTTCAAATGGAAGGTCAGTTTGAGTGCAGTGCATTATGGGATTTAGTGTAGTGCGCAGTATGCCTTTTTGTGTAAATAATATTATTTAGATTTTACTGTTATATATGAACTGTTATATTTTAAAGTTTATTAATATTTTTGAATTGGCTTATATATAAAATTATATACACTATATTAAAATTTTAGATATATTCTATTTACAATATATTTCTATTTAGCATTTTTTGTTTTAGTTTTAATAATTTTAGTACTACAATTTTCATTTGTTAATTTTTCATCTTATATTTACATTTTATTTTATTTCAATTAACGTAATTTTTTTAAATAATTTTAGTTTAAACTATTCCATTCATGCAAAAAATGTGCAAACTATGTCAAGTGCACATTCTAACATAGTAAGAATACAAGCAAGTCATTTGCACATCGTTTAAAATATTCAGTTCAAAGGAGTCATTTGTGTTTGCTGTGATAATGAATGTCATTTGCACATCGTTTAAAAAGATTCAATTTGAACGAGTCATTTGTTTTTGCTATGATAATGAACGTGTAATTATTTTTTTTTAAAAATTTTTTATTAAACATTACAATCTAAGCATTAACGCAATACAGATAAACATGGAATGAACATGTCATTTGCACATCGTTTAAAAAGATTCAGTTCAAAGGAGTCATTTGTGTTTGCTGTGATAATAAACATGTAATTTGCGCATCGTTTAAAAAGATTCAGTTAAAGGAGTCATTTGTTTTTGCTGTGATAATGAACGTGTTTTTCGTGACTCTATTGAACGTGTCTTTCGTGACTCTATCGCTGGTTTTGATCTGGTTACTCATCATCTATAAAGAGTCTGTGAATTAGGCCGTTGGTTCCTGAAGTGATTCTCTTCAGGACTGTGACTGCTGAGTCTCATCTTCCAGCAGTGGGGAGTTGGTAAAGATATCATTACATTATGCAATTCACCTGGTGGCATCAGCAACACAATAGATATTTAAATGAAGTCCCAGCTCATCTTTCTGCGTCTCCTCGGACACACATTTCCATTTCACTCCACTTCACAGCGCCGAATGTGAAATTAGTCGCTTCTCCACCAGAGGGACCGTTTTTTATTCAGATCATCAAAGCTTCGGGCCGTTCTCAGGTGTGGATTATATTTATAACGGCCCGAAGAGAGCTCCTCATGAAATAAATCAATCTGGGCACAGACGAGAGAAGTGTGCAGAATATGAGATGACTCTCTCAAACTGAGGAAACTTTCAGCCGCATGACCCGATTCAGTGTGGCCTTAAACACACGATTCCTTCAGTGTGGCCTTAAACACACCATGAGGAAGTTGTGTTTCCGCTCATATATATGTATATATAGCAGTTATATATCGACAAGGAACATCATCAGTCAGATATATATGAATGCTTTACATATTAACTCTCCAGATCAATCATGCTTTCATTTTGTGTTCGGATTATTGATGAAGAAAAGTCGAGTCTTGAAGCCGTGCGTCAGTTTCAGACATAATGACTTGCTTTTATTAGGTATTGGATTTTGTATGTATGTGTATATATATTTATATAATCCATAATCTCACTCAGCCTGTGTGAGTGAGTTTGAGAGTGTGTGAGAGTGTGAGTGAGTGTGAGTGAGAGTGTGAGTGAGTGAGAGAGTGAGAGTGTGAGTGAGAGTGAGAGTGAGAGAGTGTGAGTGAGAGTGTGAGTGAGAGTGTGAGTGAGAGTGTGAGTGAGAGTGACAGTGAGAGTGAGAGAGAGTGTGAGTGTGTGTGAGTGAGAGAGTGTGAGTGTGAGTGAGAGTGTGAGAGAGAGTGTGAGTGTGAGAGAGAGTGTGAGAGAGTGTGAGAGAGAGTGTGAGAGTGAGAGAGTGTGAGTTAGAGTGTGAGTGATAGTGTGAGTGAGAGTGTGAGAGAGTGTGAGTGTGAGTGTGAGTGAGAGTGTGAGTGAGAGTGAGAGTGTGAGTGTGAGTGTGAGTGAGAGTGTGAGTGAGAGTGAGTGTGAGAGAGTGTGAGTGTGAGTGTGAGTGAGAGTGTGAGTGAGAGTGAGAGTGAGAGTGTGAGTGAGAGTGTGAGTGAGAGTGTGAGTGTGAGTGAGAGTGTGAGTGAGAGTGTGAGTGAGAGTGTGAGTGAGAGTGTGAGTGAGAGTGTGAGTGAGAGTGTGAGTGAGAGTGAGAGTGAGAGTGTGAGTGAGAGTGAGAGTGTGAGTGAGAGTGTGAGTGAGAGTGTGAGTGAGAGTGAGAGTGTGAGTGTGAGTGAGAGTGTGAGTGTGAGTGAGAGTGTGAGTGAGAGTGTGAGTGAGAGTGTGAGTGAGAGTGTGAGTGAGAGTGTGAGTGAGAGTGTGAGTGAGAGTGTGAGTGTGAGTTAGAGTGTGAGTTAGAGTGTGAGTTAGAGTGTGAGTGTGAGAGTGAGAGAGTGTGAGTGAGAGAGTGTGAGTGAGAGTGAGTGAGAGTGTGAGTGTGTGAGTTAGAGTGTGAGTTAGAGTGAGAGTGAGAGTGAGAGTGAGAGTGTGTGAGTGAGAGTGTGAATGTGAGTGAGAGTGAGAGTGTGAGTGTGAGTGAGAGTGAGAGTGTGAGTGTGAGTGAGAGTGTGAGTGAGTGTGTGAGTGTGAGAGTGAGAGTGTGAGTGAGAGTGTGTGAGTGTGAGTGAGTGAGATAGAGTGTGAGTGAGAGAGTGAGAGAGTGAGTGTGAGTGTGAGAGTGTGAGTGTGAGAGTGAGAGTGAGAGTGTGAGAGTGAGAGTGAGAGTGTGAGTGAGAGTGAGAGAGTGTGAGAGTGTGAGTGTGAGTGAGAGTGTGTGAGTGTGAGTGTGAGTGTGAGTGTGAGAGTGAGAGTGTGAGTGAGAGTGAGAGTGAGAGTGTGAGTGTGTGAGTGTGAGTGTGTGAGTGAGAGTGTGAGTGAGTGTGAGTGAGCGTGTGAGTGTGAGAGTGTGAGTGAGCGTGTGAGTCTGAGTGAGTGTGAGTGTGAGAGTGAGAGTGAGAGTGTGAGTGAGTGTGTGAGTGTGAGTGTGAGAGTGTGAGTGAGAGTGTGAGTGTGAGTGAGTGAGTGAGAGAGTGAGTGAGAGTGAGTGTGCGTGAGAGTGTGCGTGAGAGTGAGAGTGAGAGTGTGAGTGAGAGTGTGAGTGAGAGTGTGAGTGAGAGTGTGAGTGAGAGTGTGAGTGAGAGTGTGAGTGAGTGAGTGAGTGAGAGTGTGAGTGAGTGAGAGTGAGAGTGTGAGTGAGTGAGAGAGTGTGTGTGTGAGTGTGAGTGAGAGAGTGAGTGTGAGTGAGAGTGTGAGTGAGTGTGAGTGAGTGAGTGTGAGTGAGTGTGTGAGAGTGTGAGTGAGAGAGTGAGTGAGAGTGAGTGTGCGTGAGAGTGTGCGTGAGAGTGAGAGTGTGAGTGAGAGTGTGAGTGAGAGTGTGAGTGTGAGTGAGAGTGTGAGTGAGAGTGTGAGTGAGAGTGTGAGTGAGAGTGTGAGTGAGAGTGTGAGTGAGAGTGTGAGTGAGTGAGAGTGTGAGTGAGTGAGAGTGTGAGTGAGTGAGAGTGTGAGTGAGTGAGAGTGAGAGTGTGAGAGAGTGTGTGTGTGAGTGTGAGTGAGAGAGTGAGTGTGAGTGAGAGTGTGAGTGAGTGTGAGTGAGTGTGTGAGAGTGTGAGTGAGAGTGTGAGTGAGAGTGTGAGTGAGAGTGTGAGTGAGAGTGTGAGTGAGTGAGAGTGTGAGTGAGTGAGTGAGAGTGTGAGTGAGAGTGAGAGAGTGAGTGTGAGTGAGAGTGAGAGTGAGAGTGTGAGTGTGAGAGTGAGAGTGTGAGTGAGTGTGTGAGTGTGAGTGTGAGTCTGAGTGAGTGTGAGAGTGTGAGTGAGAGAGTGAGAGTGAGAGAGTGAGAGTGAGAGTGTGTGAGTGTGAGTGTGTGAGTGAGTGAGAGAGTGAGTGAGAGTGAGAGTGTGCGTGAGAGTGAGAGTGTGAGTGAGAGTGTGAGTGAGAGTGTGAGTGAGAGTGTGAGTGAGAGTGTGAGTGAGAGTGTGAGTGAGTGAGAGTGTGAGTGAGTGAGAGTGAGAGTGTGAGTGAGTGAGAGAGTGTGTGTGTGAGTGTGAGTGAGAGAGTGAGTGTGAGTGAGAGTGAGTGTGAGTGAGTGTGAGTGAGTGTGAGTGAGTGTGAGTGAGTGTGAGTGAGTGTGAGTGTGTGAGAGTGTGTGTGTGAGTGAGTGAGAGTGTGAGTGAGAGTGTGAGAGGGAGTGTGAGTTTGTGTGTGTGTGTGTGTGTGATATATGTGTGTGTGAGTGAGAGTGTGAGTGAGAGAGTGTGAGAGTGTGTGTGTGTGTGTGTGTGTGTGTGGGAGAGAGAGTGTGAGTGAGTGAGTGAGTGAGCGAGTGTGTGTGTTACAAAGCTCCTCCGCAGATCGACTCCTCTGTTCTCCAGTATGGTTGTGTTGTGACGTACAGTGAGGATATTAATGGTTGTGTTGATGATGTCAGCTGTAACGCATCATGTGCTTCTGTGACCCCGAGGGCTCTGAGGGTCAAAGGTCAGACTGCAGGGAATGTCTCTTTTTGAAGTCCCGGTGATGAACGAGTCGAGCTGATGTTAAACCCTGCTGCCGGATCACACGCTAATAAGTTGGGAGTTAGAAATGACTTTAATGAGATTTCTATTATTTACACCAGGGCTGTTAAACTCATTTTAGGTCGAGCGCCGGATCTGAACACAATGTCAAATTATGCGAGACGCTTTTTTAATTTGTTTAACCACCGTCTTCTCTGTAGATAATAAAGCTTTAATAATTAATACGAGTGCAAAAGAAACACATTTCCTTCACTGGAGACCTTTAGATCACGTATAGGAGAGACCCGAACGCCTCGTGAATTAAATGCCTTCGTTTCAAGCCAATATTAATAAAAGAGGATAAAGAGTTTTCACTTGGTAACTTCAGTTATTTTAATATGCAAAGAAGTAAAACTATAAAAAGTGAATTTGGCTGCATTCAGAGTCTAGTTTAAGCATCATGTAAAGCCTGACATATGAAATAATAGTCAGAATAAAATAAATCAAAAAAGTGTTTTTTTTACATACTTTATACATCAGGGCCCGTATTCATAAAGAATCTTAATGCAAAGAGTCGCTCCTAGTGACACAATTCTAAGAAAATTCTTAGAAATGTGGGCGTTTACTCTTAAAATTAAAGAAAAAAATCCTAGTAAAGAAAAAACTCATTCAGAAAGCATCTTAACCCTTAAAAGAGGTCTTAAGGTCAGAATTGTTCGGAGCATGGATGAGGACATTTAAGAGGCTTAAGAGTTTCTTTAGCGGAGGAGAAAATGGATGTATACTCTGAAAAGTATAATCGTGCATATGTTTATAGTTAAATATACTAAATATATTAGTTTCATCGTTTAATTTGAATTACTGAAATACATGAAGTTTTGCACGATATTCAAATTTTTCGAGTTTCACCTGTATACTTAAATCACTCTTTTTTTCCTTCTTGGACAACCAATCAATCGCAGTCTTCAAAAGATTGTGTCACACATAGCAACGGCGTTAACCCCGCCTCCTCACTCAGATGAACGTTTGTGTCTTTTCCTGACTCAGAGTTGCTCTCAGACCGGTCCTGAATCGCTCTTAAGCGAACACTCCTACGTAAAAGTTTTTAAGCTAAATTAAGAGTTTTCTGAGAGATGAATACGGGCCCAGGCTTTTATGGCTCATATAGTATGACGTAGTGAGAATATGAAGATTATGATTCTCTGGAATACTTGATTCTGATTGGTCAGTTAAATATTTAGATGAAAAAAAGGTTACACTTTATTTTAAGGTGTCATAAGGAGTAATATTAAGTAACTACATTTAGTTACTATAGGGTTGTAGGATTAGGATTTGATTGAGGGTTAGTTGCATGTAATTATGCATAATTTATTACTATGGTAAGTACATGTTACATATGTAACAAGGATACTGTAGAATAAAGTGTTACCAAAATAAATAATCGCACTGCTTTACTGGTGTTACGGCGGCTCAGGGTCAGTGCTAAACAAGTGTGTGTTGAGATGGTAATGATGGATCTGAGGTAAAACACACACTTTCTGTGCAACAGTTTTTGTGCAATCAGAGTGAAAGTGGTGTTTGTTCTCGAATGCTGTTTGTTTTGTGTGATTGAGGACGGAAAGGTTGCAGGTATTTTTAACATGTAGAGTTAGGGCTGGG
>JAULUF010000042.1:36842500-36875000 GCA_031834385.1 Semotilus atromaculatus | reverse complement strand
GGCCACGACATCACAGGACGCCATTTTTAAAATCTGTTCTCCATATGCGTGAAGCGTTTGATCCTGTGCTGCATGTTTCTGCTGGTTTGTGATTGTTCAGTCATGTTTCTGTGTCGTCTGAGACCTGGGTGAGTGAGATGCAGAGAAGAGCGCAGATGCGAGCGGCTGGAAGTCAGAGATTTCATGCTTAAACACAAACATCTTGTTCTGCGCTTCATCAGACGCATGTAAAGGCTTCAGCTACACATGTGGAGCTCTTCACACCTAAAGCTCAACTCTAATAAAAACCATCCATCCATCCTATACATCCATACATCAATCCATCCTATACATCCATACATCCATCCTATACATCCATCCATCCATCCATACATCAATCCATCCTATACATCCATCCTATACATCCATCCATCCTATACATCCATACATCCTATACATCCATCCATCCTATACATCCATCCATCCATCCATCCTATACATCCATACATCCATCCTATACATCCATCCATCCATACATACATCAATCCATCCTATACATCCATCCTATACATCCATCCATCCTATACATCCATCCATCCTATACATCCATCCATCCATCCATCCTATACATCCATCCTATACATCCATCCATCCATCCATCCATTCATCAATCCATCCTATACATCCATCCTATACATCCATCCATCCTATACATACATCCATCCATCCATCCATCCATCCTATACATCCATCCTATACATCCATCCATCCATCCATCCATCCATCCTATACGTCATCTATCCATCCTATACATCCATCCATCCATACATCAATCCATCCTATACATCCATCCTATACATCAATCCATCCTATACATCCATACATCAATCCATCCTATACATCCATCCATCCTATACATCCATCCCTCCATCCATACATCCATCCATCCTATCCATACATCCATCCTATCCATACATCCATCCTATACATCCATACATCCATCATACATCCATCCATACATCCATCCATCCTATACATCCATCCATCCATACATCCATCCTATACATCCATCCATCCATCCATCCTATACATCCATCCATCCATCCATCCATCCTATACATCCATCCATCCATCCTATACATCCATCCATCCATCCTATACATCCATCCATCCATCCATCCTATACATCCATCATACATCCATCCATACATCCATCCATCCTATACATCCATCCATCCATACATCCATCCTATACATCCATCTATCCATCCATCCATCCATCCATCCATCCTATACATCCATCCATCCTATACATCCATCCATCCATCCATCCATCCTATACATCCATCCATCCATCCTATACATCCATCCATCCATCCTATACATCCATCCATCCATCCTATACATCCATCCATCCAATACATCCATCCATCCATCCTATTCATCCATCCATCCATCCATTTATACATCTTTCTATCTATCCCATCCATCCATACATCTATAAATTCATCCATCCACATTTTTTATTTAAATTTTTTATATTAAAATTAATTACTAAATAAAAACAAAATAGATATTTCCCCATTAAATAAAAAGTAAATTAACAAAAAAAAAAAAAAATTTTTGTAAAGTGTTACCATTTCATATAAACCCAAAGAGTCTGCTCTTCTTACATGGCCATCTTTAAATATCTGCAAAGGCCAGAGCATTAAAATTGCATAAATGTAGACCTATATTACATGTGTGTATAGTCTTTAGACTTTATTTGCTTCTATACTTGATGATTATCTAATCAAAATAACAATATGTATTGCAGTGATAAAAAAAAAATTTGAATCTCATGCGTTTCTGATTTCTTTATGTTTCTGTCGGATATGATCATATCAATGTTGAGAAAGCAATCACGTCACTAGCTTTAAATACTTCGCCGGCTAACGAATGCATAAAAGTGACCAGCTGGATATAAACTAATGAAATAGATGGTAACAATTGCGACATTAAACATTTGCGTCGGGTATCTGTGTGTTTTTGTCACATTGTTCTCACACTGCTGTTCTTTCTCTGCCAATGCAGCGAGTCAACAGATTAATTACTTTATAATCATATGGCAATATGTACTGTAGTGTTCATACCGTTAATTCAGCCAATGATCATTTTGTTCCCGCCTCTATAGTTCCACCAATCAACTATCGGTACCGATATATCGGCAAAACCGATGAATCGGTCGACCTCTACTAATTAAGGATGTTTACTCTATTCATTATGTAATCATATCAATTGGTTATATAATCTAGTGGTTCTCAAGATTACTTAACATAAGCACTAAAACAACTAGAAGTCCAGATAATTTTTTTTTTTTTTTTTTTTTTACCCCCTGATTCTCACGGTATTGAAAAATGTCGTTTTAATTTCAAATCTAGACCTGGAAGAATCATAGAAATACATTTTTATAATGAATATACCTTTTTCTAGTCATGCCAATATCTATAATATTTTATTATGTTTGTGAGTAAAACATATTATTTAAAAATCTTTCTCATTAATCCATATGCAGACGTTCACAAACTACTGCAAATTCAAGTAACATTAAAAAGAACATTCAGCTCCAAAACAAAAAACTTCTAAAATTTTATTTATAATTATTTTGGTTAATTATGTAGTTTAGTTTAGTTCTTATGTTTTCCATATTTTTATTTTTATTAGTTTTAGTAATTTTGTTAAATTAAGTTAAATGATAATTAAATTAGAAATGTGTTTTTGTCATTATTTCACTTAGTTTTTTTTAGTGCATCAACTTAAGCTAAATGAGAATATTGACTATTTTTTAATATTTCATTTCAGTAAACGTAACAAAATTTTTATTTTTATGCTTTTATTTAACTTTAATAACCTTTAAAAAGATTGTTGCCTGAGAACAAAGTTTGAATATTTGTGTGGATAATGTGAGGCTTGGAGTTCAGAAGGTTGAGGACCGCTGTAATAATCCATATTCATCATGTTTTGGCTGGATGGTGGTTATGAGAGAATCTGGGCATATTTTTCTGGTGTCAGGAGTAAATCATGTGACCTAGACGACTGTAGATGAGCCTCCTGCACATAAATCACACGTGTGATGATGAATAACCTGGACAAATGTTATTCCATGAGCTTTTGTTCTTGTTTAATAAGCGTGTGTGACTGGAGAATGTGAGGAAATTCCTTCTTCTGTTTATATTCCTGATCTAGCGTATGGATTTACAGCCTCCTCAGGCTCGTTCTGAGCGTTAACACAATATTGAATTTACAATCTGCCCCAGATACAATCGGCTGTTCCTCTTCTTTTATGATTTCGGGATTTATTGGAGATGTGGTTGGCCAATATCACTTTATGATTCTTCCAGAAGAGATTTGACCCTTTATGAAACACTGATGTATTTCCCGTGTGGTTTGCGGGACGGTTCGGGTCGCTGAGGTTCTGGAGGTCAGAGGTCGAGCTGGAAGAAAGCGTGATGTAATTTACACTGATTACACTTTTCTCCGGCCTCATAACCAGATTCAGGAGCGCTGACGCTCAGCGAGTCCCGGATCAAACATGCGCTTCAGGAACGACACTTTATGATGTGTTTGGAAAAGTCAGAAATTGTTGATATCTAAAGTCAACATGAACTCAAAATAATCCTGTTATCTTAAGGAAAATCATTTCTGAGGTGGATTGAGTGAAAAAATCACTGTATGCACACACACACACACACACACACACACACACACACTCACACACTCACACACACACTCACACAGACACACACACACTCACACACACTCACTCACTCACTCTCACACACACACACACGCACTCACACTCACACACACACACACACACACACACACACACACACTCACAAACACACACACACACACACTCTCACTCACACTCACTCACACACACACACACACACACACACTCACACACACTCACTCACTCACTCACTCACTCTCACACACACACACACACACACACACACACACACACACTCACTCACACACACTCTCACACACACACACACACTCACTCACACACACAGACACACTCACACTCACACACACAGACACACACACATATATATAATTGTAAATATTTTATTAAATCATGTCATCATCAGGATTTGCTATAATACGATAAATTATTACAATTGCAAAATTCTATTTTTTATTTCCACAATATCTTAAAACTTTTAAGAGGATAAAATATTTCATCAATTGATAAAAAAAAAGCAGTAATTTTATTTCAAAGTATATAGACAAAATCTAGAATAATATAGAAAAAAAAGTCAGAATAGTTTTATTTTAAATGTGTGTGTGCGTGTGCATATATATATATATATATATATATATATATGTATTTTCTCTTCTATACGTTACATATATATATATATATATATATATGTAAACAAAACTTAAACAAAAACTAGTTTGAGATTGAATCATATATGCATCTGTACAGAACAGTTTGTATTATAGATGTTCATAATATCACAAAAAAAGATTCTAAAGATTTCTAAAGAGTAATTTCTTTGCAATATTTTATGCTCAATATACAATATTAAAAATTTATTTTTACAACCATGTGTTTGTGAAGATTAGTTTATTTCATTATAACTAACAGTGAAAAATAGATCTACTTAAAAAAAAAACATGTAATAATCTTATTAATGTTAATTTACTAATACATTGTTCAAATCAAAAGTAGCATCTGCTAATATTATGTAATGGACCTGAGCTGACATGAACTAACAATGAACAGTTGTGTTTTTATTAACAAACATTTACAAAGATGAATAAATACTGTAGCGCATGTATTGTTCATTATTAATGTATAGTTGATGCCTAATGGGACCTTATTGTAAAGTTTATCCGAAATTCATTGTCAACGAAGAAATTTTTTCAATGAAAATATTTAAATATATAATTTTGGTGATCAAAGTTGAGTTTTAAGGGAAAACATTATTGACTACAGGAGGACTTTAAAATGATGTCTTGTGAAATCAAACCAAGTAAAGAAGAAACTGCAACATTGTATCTTTTTAAGTTTCAGAACAAAGCAATAAAACACGACTCATTCCTGATTCGCTAACATCTCGTGTTGGTAATAACCGCTGTTTCACTGTGTTCAGTGTGTGTTGTGCTGCAGGAAAGCCGAGTGTGTGTGTGGAAGTAATATCTGTTTGAATGTCCTGGATTAGCCGTATCATTCCTCTCGTTGATATTTTCATTTGCACCACAACTAAATGAATTACGCCGGTTCGGAAAGTGTGTTTGTCAGGACTCGCTTCAGGGTTCTCGAGGATTCCCGGTGGAGGAAAGCCCCGGAGATCGGCACTTATCCGGTTCTCTCTCCAGCTGTATAAACGGGTCGTGTGTAAAAGCCATTCGAGTCGCTCTGAATGAGAGGCTCTGCTGAGCAAACATCTAATGCAATAACGTAAAGCAGTTCTTAAGCGTTGCTCCCGCTGGCCCGAAACTAGAAGACTTATTACATTCAAACAGTCCTTGACCGTAATGTTGTGTTTGTCCTTCGTTTCTTCAGCTCTTTCTTTCTTTTATCGGATCCAGTGCCTGTTTGCATAAAGCACCTTAAGTGTTATCTTCCCTTTAAGGGCTGGTTGAGTATGATTTCACTTTTCTAACTTTAGTCAGTGTGTAATGTTGCTGTTTGAGCATAAACAACATCTGCAAAGTTACGACGCTCAAAGATCAAAGCAAAGAGATATTTTCTTTTAAAGAAAGGACTACAACAAACGGCTGGTAGGAACTACAATGAGCTTCTTCATGGATTAGTGACATCACTAACCCTAAAATTTACATAAACTCCGCCCCCGGGAACACCATTTATTCATTATGACAGAATATGCTAATCAATGACTAGAAGATAGTTAACTACACATCAGCTACATAAATTCATCAACTAACATTCAGAAATGTCCTGTTGCTTCTGTTGTCACTTCTTCTTGAGTCTCTCCATCTTTATCTGACTCACGCACACATGCACACACACACACACACACACACACACACGCTCTTGCAGCTCCGCCCCCTGTGCCGGGAGCAGCAGCTCATTTGCATTTAAAGTGACACACAAAAACGGTGTGTTTTTGCTCACCCTCAAAAAGTGACAACTTTAACATGCTATATGCAAATATCTGTGGGGTATTTTGAGCTAAAACTTCACACACACACTCTGGGAACATCAGAGACTTATTTTGTGAAACCTTGTGAAAAGGGCATTATACCACCCCTTTAAGAATGCCCTTAAGTTTCCCTTAAACTATAGGGAACTATATTTAAACTATAGCAAAAATAACTTTATAAAAATAACTTCTTTAGGTGAAACGTCATACACCCTAAGAATTTCCCTTTAGTATCCATTTTCTTTTAAGTAATCCCTTAAAATCCATTAAGTTTTGCATAAAGACCCTTAACTGTCCTTTTCCTAAGTATAGCTTAAGGTTAGGAAAACTTTAAATTTTAAATGAGTTTTGCGAACAGAAATGAGAAACTATGGCTGAGTTTATCGATCCCGTTCCAGATGTTGATGCGCCAAAGATAATTTTTCGTTAACAGATGATATATATCGAGCCTAGATAACAACAGACCCGCAGATCCTTAAAGTCTTACATTTGGATTTTTAAAAGTTAAGACCATAAAAAGTCTTATTTTTACTTATGAGAGGTCTTACATTTTGGTTGACACTTTGACTTAGACCTCTAAATACTTCATCTTTGTGGATTTACTTTTTCACGTGATTATTCGCATCAGTTACGACAGCATATTATGTCTGTCAGTTAATGTCAGTTCAATTGTAAGTTAATGCATTATATTTCATCATATTGAAATATTGAATAAAAAAATAAAAAAAATCTCATAGCATTATTTATGCAATTGTAAATGCTGTGTAAATATATTAATGCCACTTCTGTGTCACTGCAAAGATGGATTTTGTTGATAATGATTTGATTAGTAACATCCCAATACTGTTGTTATTCTAATAAAATTTAATTTGAATGCTAGAATTTGACATTAAAGGTGATGCATACATCTAATAAGTTTAGATAAAAATGCGCTTATATAGGTAAAAATGCCCCTGGAAATAACGTAAAAAAAATTATCAGCACTAAACCAGCACAAAAACACATTATCAACAAAACTTTTTTGTCAATATTACACACCCCTAATGTACAGTATTCATTTTTATTTCTCAGGTCTCAAAAAGCCTTAAATTTGATTTAAAAAGTGTGCAGCAACTCTGAACAGTAAATATGCTCCTGAAATATGGAGTGAGATTAATTTCCTGGGAATGTGAGCCAAGAACACCAACACGTCGATGGCTTAGTGTAAAATCATCCGATTCTCGATAAGAAAGCTGCGAACGACACATATTCTGGGAGGTTTCATATGCATGTTTTGGTATTTATCACAACACATGGATCTGGTTATGATACACAGCCGCACATTAATCAAACACGCCCGAGTGCCGTTATAATGTCAAACGCTTGTGTAATTTGGCAGCGCCTCGTGCATATTTCATTTCTTCGTTAGGACACTTTCTGAAATGCGTCTGCATTCAATATTACCAATGATTCACGATATCAAAAAACCTTTTTACCCTGGGCATGAGACCTGTTATATCTAATATAACAGCCTCCTGTCTGATATAAATCTGTGTGTGTGTGTGAGTGATCGAGTTCAGCGAACGTTTGAAGAAGGCCTGTATTCGAAACGTCTTCAGCAGCATTTAGCTCACAGGAGCACTTAACTTAAATTATTACACAGCTCTGTGGAATGCTTGATTCTGATTGGTCAATCGTGTGTTATTCCCAGATAACAGCCGCTGAGAACAGAAACACAGACTCATCCGGGTCACTGAAGTCAGCAGCACTATATGCTATACTCTATTCACTATACACTATACAATATACTCTATACGCTAAAAACTATATGCAATACGCTATACACTACATGCTGTACGCTATACACTATACGCTATACACTATATGCTATACACTATATGCTATACACTATACTCTATACGCTATATACTATACGCTATACAATATACGCTATACGCTAAAAACTATACGCTATACACTACATGCTGTACGCTAGACACTATACGCTATACACTATATGCTATACGCTATATGCTATACTCTATACACTATATGCTATACGCTATACACTATACGCTATATACTATACGCTATACGCTATACACTATACAATATACACTATACACTATTCGCTATATACTATACACTATTAGCTATACACTATACACTATACGCTATACACTATACGCTATATACTATACACTATACGCTATACGCTATATACTATACACTATACACTACATGCTGTACGCTATACATTATATTTATATTCATTTTTTTAAATAATAATAATAAACTTTATTTTATATAGCGCCTTTAAAGTAGCTTCTCAAGGCACTTTATACACACACACACACACACACACACACACAAAAAGTAAACAATACACTGATAGAAGTACAAAGAACACACTGGAATACAAAATAATTAAAACCATTAGGAAAAAGCTACCCTAAAAAGGTGAGTTTTTAGCTTGGATTTGAAAATGCTTAGATTTTGTGCATCTTTAATATGAGTAAGGACGGGTTTGTGTCGTGTTCTTCTATCAGGCTGAATGTGTTGTTGAACTGGTGTGTTTCTTCTCGAGCGCGTCTGATTGTTGTTTATTTGATGACGGTCCTGAAACACACTCAGGAGGGAGTTCTTCACATCGAGGTGAAATTAATTTCACTCTTCCTAATAAGCTCAGGTTTTCCCTCGTGAGCTTGCGCCACCTTTACCATTGTCAATATTTCTTCTGTATTCATAACTGTTTGTTTAACATGCCTTTAATTAGACGCTCCTATTGAAGGCTTTAATTGCTTATTAAAACTCTTTTGCTCTCCGGAAAGCCAGAAACGGCTTATTTCTATGCGGCGGCGCGCTGGGAATCTCACATGAAGAGAATCTGTCGGGGTTCTTGATCTCAGAGGGAATGAGAAGCCAATTTGTCAGAAAAAAGTGAATTAAAGGCATTGCGGGTTCAAGCGCGGCGTCTCGCCTGAGATTTGTGGGGAAATGCATAAAGTTTTAGAACTGATTAACAGTTCTGTATTTGCCAAAATCTGATAGTTGAGGGTGTTTCTCTTTACAGGGTTGTGAAATGTAATGGTTTAAATGAGGTTTAAGGCCAGAAACACGCTTTAGCACATTTTTCATGCTAACAAACCTCCGTACTCTAGGGGGCGATAGAGTTTCCTTCAGATTTCAAGTGTTATTCCGATAACTAACTGTAAACTGTAAAACTGCAAACTAACTGTATGAGAAGACCGATCAGTGCATAACATGCTTACATTGCATTATGAATTATATTTGTGCAGTTATCAATATATAGTTCGCTTTATACAATGCAGTTTTAAAGCAGCTTCACAATAATAATTCAACAACAATAATAATCTGCAAAAATCATTGCAGATTTATAATTCAAATTTCAATGCAAGTAGAATAAAACAAATCTATAACACTGCTTTACAGTGTCCTTGTTACATGTTACTTACTGTAGTAATAAAAATAACAACAACAGTACATTTTGTGTAACTACATGCAACTAATCTTAAAGGAACTCCCCACTTTTTTGGGGGAAATAGGATCATTTTCCAGCTCTCCTAGAGTTAAACAGTTTTACTGTTTTCGAATCCATTCAGCCGATCTCCGTGTCTGGCGGTAGCACTTTTAGCATAGCTTAGCATAGATCATTGAGTCGGATTAGACCGTTAGCATCTCTCTCAAAAAAATGACCAAAGAGTTTCGATATTTTTCCTATTTAAAACTTGCCTCTTCTGTAGTTACATCGTGAACTAAGACCCAGAGAGACAGAATTATTTGGTGTTTTTTCCCGAACTCTATACTTTAAAGGATTAGTTCACTTTAAAAAAAAGCTTTTGCTGATAATTTCCTCCCCCCATGTCATCCAAGATGTCCATGTCTTTCTTTCTTCACTCTCGTAATACACAATTACGTTGAAAAGGTCACGCGTCGGCAGAAGTACCGAGTCAGTGTTTACGAATGTGAGGAAGGAGGACCATATACACATATTCAAATGTCTTTGTGTCAGTTTATCGTTTAAATGCCCATTTCGTGTGCGTATCCTGGGTGTTTTAATATTAAAAAGGCTAAAAGAACATTTTCGTCAGGACAGAAGCGTGACCTTTTCAACGTAACTGTGTATTACGTGAGTCACGAACGCGCATCACAGAACAGAGCAAGGCCAGCATTTGTGCTTATAAAACTTCAACTGTTTTATTTATTTGTGAAATGCCGATGGTTTGTCTAGATAAGACCCTTATTCATCGTCTGGTGTCGTTTAAAGCCCTTTGAAGCTGCACTGAAACTGTCATTTGGACCTTGAACCGTTTGGGTCCTGTTGAAGTCCATTATATGGAGAAAAATCCTGGAATGTTTTCATCAAAAACCTTCATTTCTTTTCGACTGAAGAAAGAAAGACATGGACATCTTGGATGACATGGGGGGAGGAAATTATCAGGAAAAGCTTTTTTTTTAAGTGAACTAATCCTTTAACATCTCATCTCACGCTGATGTTTCCGCAAGTGTGTGTATCACAGAGAGAGAGACTGACAGAAGTGCAGCAGGTGAAGGTCTCGATCCAGTTTGTTCTGGACGTCTGGTTTCTGCTCTCTCTCTCTCTCTCTGAAGTAGATGTGTGTGTTTGAGTTTAAACTCGCTGAACTCTGGAGATCGGCCTTTATACACACACACACACCATCGTCACACTGACAGAATCTGCTGTGTTTGGCTTACACACTCTCACTTCTATTATCCCAATGTCCCATAATTCCCTGCTCTGGGATCTTAAACGGTTTGGATTGGATGCATGACTTTCCACAGCAAATAAGTGTTTTTACTTTAAATGTAGGATATATTTCATGCAAAACCTTTGTAGAAGGAAAATAGAAATATGACATTGTAACATCGGGAGTGTTTGACGTGTAAAACGTCTGGCGTGTTGTTTTTCAAGCTCAGATTCTTGGCTGTGTTCACGTTTTACTCGATGTCAAATGATTTGAGATGTTGAACATGTGATTTGTGTGACGCCGCTGATTGCGTCTCTCCTCATGAATTATGATGTGTGTTTATTATATATCTTGTTCCTCCATAACATCAGAAAAGCAGCTCTGTAAAACTTTCACCCCAGTGTCTGTGTGCTAGATCAGAGATTCACACACAATCTTTCAGTCAAAGACCTTTGAGCTCAAATAATTTATTGTGCTTTTTATTTTATTTTAAATATTTATATATTTATTTATTACATAAATTATTTTAGAATTTTTTTAAACAAGTCATTCATTTATTTATTAACTAATAACTAAATGAATGAATTAAATTATTTAAACAATCAAATAATGATTTTATTAAATAATTAAATTAGTCAGCTGTTTGTTTTATTAAATAGAAGACTAAATAAACAAAAATAATATAAACAATTGAATAAAAATCTATTTGTTTTGTTTAATAAATGAGTAAATAAGTGAATGAATAAATTATTAAATTAAATGTAATTTATTTGTTTGTTTTTTATTAAATAAATTAATAAAAAAATAATTTGAGCTAAAATAATTTATTTTTATGATGGACAGATGCACTTTTATGATGATAGATGCACTTTTATGATGGACAGATGCACTTTTATGATGGACAGATGCACTTTTATGATGGATAGATGCACTTTTATGATGATAGATGCACTTTTATGATGGACAGATGCACTTTTATGATGGATAGATGCACTTTTATGATGATAGATGCACTTTTATGATGGACAGATGCACTTTTATGATGATAGATGCACTTTTATGATGGACAGATGCACTTTTATGATGGACAGATGCACTTTTATGATGGACAGATGCACTTTTATGATGGATAGATGCACTTTTATGATGATAGATGCACTTTTATGATGGATAGATGCACTTTTATGATGATAGATGCACTTTTATGATGGACAGATGCACTTTTATGATGGACAGATGCACTTTTATGATGGATAGATGCACTTTTATGATGACAGATGCACTTTTATGATGGACAGATGCACTTTTATGATGGACAGATGCACTTTTATGATGGATAGAAGCACTTTTATGATGGACAGATGCACTTTTATGATGGACAGATGCACTTTTATGATGATAGATGCACTTTTATGATGATAGATGCACTTTTATGATGATAGATGCACTTTTATGATGGATAGATGCACTTTTATGATGGACAGATGCACTTTTATGATGACAGATGCACTTTTATGATGGATAGAAGCACTTTTATGATGGACAGATGCACTTTTATGATGATAGATGCACTTTTATGATGGATAGAAGCACTTTTATGATGGACAGATGCACTTTTATGATGATAGATGCACTTTTATGATGGACAGATGCACTTTTATGATGGACAGATGCACTTTTATGATGGACAGATGCACTTTTATGATGGACAGATGCACTTTTATGATGGACAGATGCACTTTTATGATGGATAGATGCACTTTTATGATGGATAGATGCACTTTTATGGACTTCAAAACAGAAAGTGCCATTATAAAGCTTGGAAGAGCCAGGACATTTATTAATATAACTCTGATTGTGTTTGTCTGAAAGAAGAGTGTCATATACACTAGGATGGCTTCAGGGAGAGTAAATCATGGGCTAATTTTCATTTTGAACTATCCCTTTAACGGTGCGCTCGGGCTGACAGACTCTCTGTATATGTGGAAAGAGTGTGTCATTATTGGAGCTGTTGTGTAATGTCATAAAGGTCAAGTGTGTATCATCTCCAGCGCTTTATTATTCATTTAAAGGCCGTCGCTTCTGTCGACACGCCAAAGAGACTTTTCAGCTTTTGAGGCTCTTTTAAAACGGGTCAAGATCTGATTGAAGGGGTTCGTGTTCAGATTAATTACTCATCGCTCACTCTTTCACATCCACTTTCTGTCAGATTTGAGACTCTGTGAAGAACCGGCCATCAATGTAATGCCACTCATTGCCAAAGAGAGAGTGCAATGAGAGAGTGCAATTTTTTTTTCATTTTTTTATTTTATTAAAATGAACACAAGATAATGTGACCATTATTTTATAATTATTAAATTTAAAATATATAAATTATAATTTAGTTCACTTATATTCATATAAATAATTATATATATACACATATACATATCAAATTACAGGTGAAACTAAAAAAAATAGAATATCGTGCAAAAGTTATCATTTTGATGATTATGGCTTACAGCTTATGAAAACCCCAAATTAAAAATCTCAGAAAATTAGAATATTACATGAAATCAATAAAAATAAAAATAAAAACTTAAATACAGAAATGTCGGCCCTCTGAAACGTATAATCATGCATATGTATATAGTTATATATACTAAATGTATTAGTTTCACCTTTTAACTTGAATTACTGAAATACATGAACTTTTGCACGATATTCTAATTTTTTGAGTTTCACCTGTGTGCACACACACACACACAGATATTACGCAGAAAAAAACTGTAATATTGTTACAATTTTAAAATAATGATTTTCTATTTTAATATACTTATATTAATATACATATAATATTTATTTATTTATTTATTTTCTTTTATTTGATACTTTATTGATTTGTAATTTAATCATCTTTTTATGCAATTTAATTTAGTTTTTTTTTTTACTTCTTTATGTTATTGTGACATTGAACATATTTGAGAATGGAAATAGGCTACTGTTATGATACTGTTAATTAATTTTAGATTTATTTAGTGTTATTTTGGAGTTTGTCGGTCACTTCTCAATCACTTTCGCTGTATAGAAAAGTCCCCTGTATAACGAGAGCGAGTCCCTCCGGTTAGGATCGACACAGGGCGAGTAAATGATGACAGATTCGTTGATTTTGGGGCTGTAATGACGAGCTAACAGAGAAACACCTGCTTTAATGGAGCTGTTGACGTGGCGTCCCTGAACACATGCAGAAAAACCATCAATCTTGTATTTGTGCCCCGCTGAGGCCTGTAATACATCTTCATTTCAACAGGGTTGTTGTAAATGTCACTTAATGAAAAACATCACAGCGTATGACAAATGTGTGTGAAGCGCCGTCCGCTTAACGGATCGTGTGCCTCACGTGACGCACACGCGCACGCTCTCTTCACGTGACGCGCTCGCGATCTCGAGGTGTATTTCACAACAACAGCGCGTTATAATCTGAGACGTGATTCCTGAGAAACGTTTCACAGCTCGACCCTGGAGGACGAGATTCAGCATCTGGATCTTCACAGCTGTAAATAAGTGATGATGTGCAGGTTATCTGACGCTCTTCATCGTGTGTGTGTGCTGGAGGCCGGAGACAGATATTCATATTCATGTCGCTTTCACACGCAGTCAGTCTGACAGTGTCGCACAACACAACACAAGCAAAGGTTCAAATATTAGTTTAAATAGGCTATTGTTTCAGATTTTGTTACTTATACATTTATTTATATATTATTCATTTATAGTCAATTGAAATGCAAATTATTTTTTATGTTTATTTTATACAATATTTAAAAATCTGAAAAATATCTGCACGTGAAAATCAGATCTGAGCATATTCTTCAATTAATGCAGAGACAAAGAGAGTCAAATGAGTCATAATGTTCATTTCATTCCCATCATATCCCTCATGGATCATCATAATCTGTCATATCTGCGTCCATGTTCCTCATAATTATACTGGAAATTATTGCTCTGATTGATATTGTGTGTGTGTGTGTGTGTATATAATTCTGTTCGTCCATTTTGATTTTCCAAGTCTCAGAATAAGTTAGTAGTTTTATGTTTATTTTCCTGAGATTGTTTTGGACTGTTGATGTTTTGGCCAGTAGTGCACGTGTGTGATCAGAACAGATTTAGTCACATGATCCGCTGATCGTCTCAGTCCTCGACCCGCTTCTACTGTACTAGAGGCTTCCTAACTTTCCAGATTCCCAAACTCCACTGAGTGTGTGTGAGTGTGATAGTGTATGAGTGTGATAGTGTGTGAGTGAGTGTGATAGTGTGATAGTGTGTGAGTGAGTGTGATAGAGTGATAGTGTGTGAGTGTGAAAGTGTGTGACTGAGTGTTAGTGTGAGTGTGATAGTGTGTGACTGAGTGTGACTGTGATAGTGTGTGACTGAGTGTGAGTGTGATAGTGTGATAGTGTGTGTGTGATAGTGTGAGTGTGATAGTGTGTGAGTGTGATAGTGTGTGAGTGTGATAGTGTGATAGTGTGATAGTGTGTGAGTGTGATAGTGTGTGAGTGTGAAAGTGTGTGACTGAGTGTGAGTGTGATAGTGTGTGACTGAGTGTGAGTGTGATAGTGTGATAGTGTGTGTGTGATAGTGTGAGTGTGATAGTGTGTGAGTGTGATAGTGTGTGAGTGTGATAGTGTGATAGTGTGTGAGTGTGATAGTGTGTGAGTGTGAAAGTGTGTGACTGAGTGTGAGTGTGATAGTGTGTGACTGAGTGTGAGTGTGATAGTGTGATAGTGTGTGTGTGATAGTGTGAGTGTGATAGTGTGAGTGTGATAGTATGTGAGTGTGATAGTGTGATAGTGTGTGATAGTGTATGAGTGTGATAGTGTGAGTGTGTGAGTGTGATAGTGTATGAGTGTGATAGTGTGTGAGTGTGATAGTGTGTGAGTGTGATAGTGTATGAGTGTGATAGTGTATGAGTGTGATAGTGTATGAGTGTATGAGTGTGAAAGTGTATGAGTGTGATAGTGTGTGAGTGTATGAGTGTGATAGTGTATGAGTGTGATAGTGTGTGAGTGTATGAGTGTGATAGTGTATGAGTGTGATAGTGTGTGAGTGTATGAGTGTGATAGTGTATGAGTGTGATAGTGTATGAGTGTGATAGTGTGTAAGTAAGTGTGATAGTGTGAGTGTGATAGTGTGTGAGTGAGTGTGATAGTGTGTGAGTGTGATAGTGTGTGAGTGTGATAGTTTGTAAGTGTGATAGTGTATGAGTGTGATAGTGTGAGTGTGATAGTGTGTGAGTGTGATAGTGTGAGTGTGATAGTGTGTGAGTGTGATAGTGTGTAAGTAAGTGTGATAGTGTGAGTGTGATAGTGTGTGAGTGTATGAGTGTGAAAGTGTATGAGTGTGATAGTGTGTGAGTGTATGAGTGTGATAGTGTGTGAGTGAGTGTGATAGTGTGTGAGTGTGATAGTGTGTAAGTGTGATAGTGTATGAGTGTGATAGTGTGAGTGTGATAGTGTGTAAGTGTGATAGTGTGAGTGTGATAGTGTGGGTGTGTCAGTGTGTGAGTCTGTGTGAGTAAGTGTGTGAGTGTGTCAGTGTGTGAGGGAGTGTGTGTGAGTGTGATAATGTGTGAGTGTGTGTGAGTGTGATAGTGTGTGTGTGTGAGGGAGTGTGTGTGGGGTTTAGGGACGTCTGCTTTGATGTGGGTTTATAAGGCGCAGTCGATTGAGTCAGGGTCACATGATCAGACGCGTCTGTGTTTAATGAGATCAAACCTCTCAGCCTCTCACACACACACACGCACACACACACACACACACACACACACACACACACACACACACTTCTGTTCTTTGTCTTCATTTATAAAATATTTGCTCTAATTTGATGTTGTTTCAATTGATCTCATGAATGTGTTTTTCTGCGTGTGTGTAGTGGGTCTCGTTCTCACAGATTGTTCAAAGAAACTTCTCAGTATGTGTTGCTGTGATCGAGGTCAGAGTGTGTGTGCTGAGCTGAATTTTTAGAGCGGAATTGAATTTATCTCATATTTGATGCAACATTGATTTTATTTTTTATGATATTGATTTTTATTTTTGTTTCATTGAAAGCTGAAGATCTGGAACAGATACACACACACTCTTTCACTCACACACACACACACACACGCACGCACACACACACACACACACACTCTCACTAGCGTGCGCACACACACACACACTTGAATCTAATGATTTGTTTATCTGTCAGCTTGTTGGTAGAACAGGAATCTGAATTTCTCATGCACTCATGCATTTTCTCATCACATCCCATGTTTTATTTATTGTTTTTGTGTTTAATTGGAGTGTTTGTGAGGATTTGTGATTGTCATGTGCAGGAGGACATCAGCATGTTCCTACAGTCACCCGTCCGTGAGACTTTAATGAATTTGAAGGAACGAGGAGTTTGAGTTATAAATGCAGAACGGGACGAACCCGCTGAAAGAACACACAGCTTGATGATGTTCTTACACACGTTCATTAAACACACACTGGATATAATCTAGCAGGGTTTTCAACAAGTCATATAATAGAGACCATATAGAAATGTATTTAAGAATATATGTTATATTTTTATTTTCTGGTCTTATGATCTATAAAATATAGAATGTAAATCTATTACATCTAAAATATGTACTACTTTGTATTATTTATATATTTTTCCAAACACACACACACACACACACACACACACACACACACACACACACACATATATACATATACACACACACACACACACATATATATATATATATATATATATATATATATATATATATATATGGTGGGAGAAAATGTATAAATACAAATTAATAATTTATTTTAAAATAAAATAAAATTCTAAAATTTAAAAATGTAAATATGAATATAATAAAATCAGATATTTAAGCTTGTATGTGTGTATATATATATATATATATATATATATATATATATATATAATTATTTTAATATTTTTATTTTATATATATATAAAACAATACTCTTTATTTAATATTTATCATATTAAAATTATTTTATTTCTATTTGTAGAGTTAGTTTTCACTACAGGTTAATGGTTTGTTAACATTATTTTTATGAGACACGATTTATTTAGTCAAAACACTGTAAAATGTATAATTATTTCTTGTGTAATTAAAAAAAAAAGTATTCTATTTTTATTTAACATTTTAATTCGTAATACCTCCTATATGGTCTATATTTTATATAATATATGGATCAAATATATTTCCCTCAATATGAACCTATTATTTCCGTAGAAGATCAGCAGACGTTTATCAGTCTTTGTGCAGTAACTGTGTCACCGGTGTGTGTTTACAAACTGAAACACATTCATGCATCCGTCCTGGTGTGTGTGTGTGTGTGTTTGGATATTGACTTACAGCATCATAATGATGTACAGCACTGAATAATAAACCATGATGTGCTGCTGATCTCCCGGGATGATCCTGATTATCAGTTTAACAATCAACATCACGGACCGCCGTCCCTCCAGGAGATGCGATACGCCCATGAATATTTATATCTCATTATTGTTATCATAACTCACAACTAATCAAAACCTCTCTGTGTCTCTCTCTCTTCATGTGTGGTGCGTCACGGTTCTTGACCTCCTCATCCTCCTCATCCTCCTAATCTTCCTCATCCTCCTCATCTTCCTCATCCTCCTCATCTCATCCTCATCCTCATCCTCCTCATCTTCCTCATCCTCCTCATCTCATCCTCCTCATCCTCCTCATCCTCCTCATCTTCCTCATCCTCCTCATCTCATCCACCTCATCTTCCTCATCCTCCTCATCTCATCCTCCTCATCCTCCTCATCTTCCTCATCCTCCTCATCCTCCTCATCTCATCCTCCTCATCTTCCTCATCCTCCTCATCTCATCCTCCTCATCTTCCTCATCTTCCTCATCCTCCTCATCTTCCTCATCCTCCTCATCTTTCTCATCCTCCTCATCCTCCTCATCTTCCTCCTCATCTCATCCTCCTCATCTCATCCTCCTCATCTTCCTCATCCTCCTAATCTTCCTCATCCTCCTCATCTTCCTCATCCTCCTCATCTTCCTCATCCTCCTCATCTTCCTCATCCTCCTCATCCTCCTCATCTCATCCTCCTAATCTTCCTCATCCTCCTCATCTTCCTCATCCTCCTCATCTTCCTCATCCTCCTCATCTTCCTCATCCTCCTCATCCTCCTCATCTCATCCTCCTAATCTTCCTCATCCTCCTCATCTTCCTCATCCTCCTAATCTTCCTCATCCTCCTCATCTTCCTCATCCTCCTAATCTTCCTCATCCTCCTCATCTTCCTCATCCTCCTCATCTTCCTCATCCTCCTCATCTTCCTCATCCTCCTCATCCTCCTCATCTCATCCTCCTAATCTTCCTCATCCTCCTCATCTTCCTCATCCTCCTCATCCTCCTCATCTCATCCTCCTAATCTTCCTCATCCTCCTCATCTTCCTCATCCTCCTCATATTCAGGTAAAAGAGCTTCAGACTCGAGTCTAGATCATATTCTGTCAATATTGTGTGTCTCAGCGGGTGTGTATCAGGTTACAGGCGCTTGTTTTGAGTTCATCATTCATTTGTTTTTGGCACAAAGCAGATATTTTGGCCCGTAGAGCAGAAACCGGATGATCTGAAGTGACAAACATGAGTGTGTGTTTATGTCAGGATCATCTGGAGCATTTAGAGGATTGTGTTCCTCGTCAGCTCATAAATCCGGTTCAGGGTTCCCATTAAAACTGTGATTTAAAAGGCCATATTCATGGATCATGATAATTATATAGTTATGCTCTGATTCACTGTCCTGGTTCTCCCGGTTCAGACCTCAGGACGGCTCCGGCTTTATTAGAGGCGTTCGTACGCCGAGGACTTTAATCCATCATGGATTTTATTGGCTAAATATTGTGGGAACCCTGTAGATTTTGCTGGATTGGAAGTATTTATGATGTCAGGATTTTTTTAAGAGTAAAATTATTCTCAACTGCTATTTAAACCCTACATTTAAAAATATTTTGTATTACCATAAACATTATATTTTTTTATTCTAAGCAGGGTCAGTATAGTTAGCACTAACTGAAATATATAATATAATATAACAAAAAAAAAAATAATTATATACTGTATATATATATATATATATATATACACACACACACACACATATATATATATATATATATATATATGCACTTATAAATATTCTTATGAACTTCTTAACATTTTTAGATTTTAAGTTTACATTTAATGTTTTAAATTTTAGAGACCATAGAAATATTAGGAATAAAAATACAATACAATACAAATATTGTAATAAAATATAATATTCTAATTAAATTAAATTAAATAAAAATGATAATAATAATTATAATATATTATTATTTTAAAAGTAATATAAAATACATGAATATTATTGGATGTTGATTGTATGTTTTTGCTGGATTGGAAGTATTTATGATTTTTAACTTTCACAAGAAGATTTTTTGGAATCTAGTCCTTTGGAATTGATGCCGTTTGTAGATGTTTTGGTCTGTTTTTACCGTTATTGATTATTGATTTATTGTAATCCACATTGGATATGTTTACAACCTAATAATCCAGCCATCAGGATGGCTCTGGCGTTCGTACACAGAGAACTTTAATCCTTCATGGATTTTATTGGCTAAATGTTGTGGGAACCCTGTAGATTTTGTGTAAAGCACATGGAAAAGAATTTGTGCAAATATAGGCCTCATCTAAACAGAAATGTTAGACTCATAAATCATATTGCAATTATTCTTCATAATGCATTTAAACTTTTATAATGATGCATTTGTTTTGTGATGTGATTTGAGTTGCTGTGTTCGACTCGTCGGGTCTGTGCGCTGATGTTTATGGATAGAAACATGTCATCATGTTTAACAAACTCTTTCCATGTTGTGTAATGATGTCAGATCCTGTCAGGCGTGAGATGATGGACTGATGCGTCTCATGAGACCACACACACACACACACACACACACAACACACACCTACCTCTTCATCTGCCATTAGAGTTTTCCCAGCATGCCGTGCTGCTAATTAACACGGCGATATTGATCCGCAGCCAGACTCGTCTCTTCTGATCAATATTAATAATTTATTGTGGTGAAACGAAGCATCAAGTTGCAGAATTGCAGTTAATAGAGTAGTTGGTTTATTGGTTGGCGTTTAATACACGTGTGTCTCAGACGGTCTTTCACAGAATAAATCTGAGTCACATATGAATTAATTGTTGAAATGATTGTGGTGTTTTTGCATCACTAGTTCTGTTGCTCATAGATTGTGAATGTGATCCATATATATTATATGAACTGTACGGCCACCAATGTCATCACACATTAATTATTTTATGATTATTGTATGTGTAGATGAGGAATACATACTGTGTGTTGTATCTCATATCCAGCTGCATATTTGGACGCTTCAGTCTTTAATAAATGTGTGAGTGTCACTGTATTAGAAAATATCAAAGTATTTAAAGCAGTAAAGTGTGTTTGTTCTCGTTCAGATGTTTGAGAGCTGCTTTCAGATGTTCAGAAGTGTGTGTGTGTGTGTGTGTGTGTGAGTGTGTGTGTTGATGTGACTCGACTTTATCAGCTTCAAGCCATTCATCAGATGCCTCTGTGATGACCTTATTAAATATTCATGAGCTTTGTGATGTTACAGAAATGGTCATGTGCTGAGATTACATTCAGTGTCTGAGAGAAACCATGAGTGAGTGTGTGTGTGTGTTAGAGAGAGAGAGAGAGAGAAAGTGTATGTGTAATAGAGAGAGTGAGTGTGTGTGTGTGTGTGTGTTAGAGAGAGAGAGAGAGAAAGTGTATGTGTAATAGAGAGAGTGAGTGTGTGTGTGTGTGGATGTATGTGTAAGAGGGTGTGTGTGTGTGTGTGTGTCAGTGCTTTGATTGGTCCTGTCGAGGTGACGCCCTTGATTGGCTCATGTGGACTGCAGGGATAATGTTCTCCATCACACACTGATCCTGAAGCAGAAACTGATGAAATATTAGCGTTTCCTCTCTTCATCTCCTGTAGTGACGCTTAAAGTCATCAGGATTCATGTTAATTAAACACAAGCACCATAAACACACTTCAGATCATTATATTTGGTCTGACTACAGCCAAGTACTATTGCTCAGATTTAAAGTCACCATGAAATCAAAAAGAACGATTCTTATTGTTTTATGAAATATTGCAGCATTTACTATAAACGATTCATCGGTGCACATTATCGTGTTTAATTCCTGTTCCTGGTAATCTTAAATCAGAATAAGTCCCTCTTGCAGCATCTCTTCTCTGATGATGTGGGCGGGGCAACCTGTCACTCACATGAGCTCAGCCAATAGCAAACCACAACCATCCAATCAATTCCACACAGACACAATCAAGCCCCGCCCACATTTGTTCCGTTCCAGAAGCGTTTCCCTCTGATATATACGGCACAATAGAGGAGAAAGGACGATCACGGTTTCCGTTTCAGGTTGATTTAAAGGCACACTATGCAGTTTTTGTCAAACAGCGACTCCTAGAGTCTCTGTGGTGAACTTGTGTTTAACGTTACTGTCGTGAATATCACTCACGCAGAGCTCTTCGACCACGCTTTCTTCGTCGATGTGACGTCAAGTCTGAAATGTCTTCCTAGCGGCTGCTTCATATGTTGTTGATGTGTGTGACGTCGTGCCGTAAAGCTAGTCGTGATTCTCGTGAGATTCCGCTCTCAAACCTGCGCTGTCCATCCCTGCTCTGCTATCGGGATGATTCGCCCCACTACGAGTTCGTTCACCATCAAAATGACTTTGAAACTGTTATATTAAGGTACAAATCTTGCATAGTGTGCCTTTAACGGTTAAAACACGTGTAATCGAATCGTAAATCGTTTTTTTTAGGGAAAAAAATCGCCCAGCTCTGAGGCTGAAGCCGTGGCTTATTACGCCTACCCTATTTACAAAACTACATCTACCCATCAAAATTTGAACCTAAACAATATACATGTAAAAACATATGTATACATACACACATTCCTATATACACATACTGCATATATACATGCATATATACATACATACATTCAAACCTCTGCACTTGATTTACAAATATTTATTTATTACTTGTGTTATTAAAGTTTATGCACAACCATTATACATAAAATTATCTTGGACAATTTTTCTTAAGCATCCGAATATTTATCAAAAATTAGGATTTAAAATTTTATTTATTTATTTTTTTAAATATTTTTTTTTTAAATAAATAAATAATGGAATTGCTCCTCTTTAGATCATCAGTAAGACCATTCCACAAGTCGACCCCTTTTACCGAAATGGTGTTCATTTTAAAGTGGTGTTCATTGTTCTGACCATTTGTTTTTTAAACATGTTCTCTCCTCTTTGGTTATATTTCTGTTCCCTGTTTTCAAACAAACAGTATATTTTCAGGCACTATTTTGAACATAAAGACGCCAGTATTCAGACCAAATTTTATTGCTTTAAATTTACAGAATATAGAATTTTTCAGTTCATTATACGGTGAATGATTGACTATCCTTATAGCTTTTTTTTGTAAAATAAAAATAGGTTTTGTGTTTGTGGTAAAAAAAAAAAAAAAAAAAATTTTTTTTTGTCAAAAGTTGTTAATACTTCTATTCAACAAGAGTGCATTAAATTAATTAAACAAGACATTAAATACATTTATAATGCTACAAAAGATTTGTATTCCTCACTTACATTCGAGGATGCATCATGTGTTTGCTGCTGCACTCGCTGCCGTTTGTCCCGGGCTGAGACGAGCGATAGAGATGCAGAGCTGATAGAGCCCGAATCAATGCATGCACACACGCCTCCGGACGCATGAGGCCTTGTTGTGACGGCTGTGCGAGTGCATGTTGTGTGTAATGTGTGTAATGTCAGGCTTATCCGACGTCCGAATGAGAGACTCCAGCTGAAGGACGTTTTGGATTATCGGTGTGTTCAGAAACTCGTCTCGAGATGTGCAAATGAACCGGACTCATGCGGTGACCCTTCAGTGTTTCTTTACTCGTTCTCGTACAGAGAATAAAATATTCCAAGGACACGGAAAACATGCAGTGGTGTCGTGGTGGTGATCCGAGATTGAGTTTACACACACACGCACACACAGACTCGCACGCACGCACACTCTCACACACACACACACACACACACACACACACACACACAGACAGACACACACACACACACACACACACACACACACACGCACACACACTCGCACACACACACACACACACACACACACACACACACACACACACACACACACACACACACAGACTCGCACACACACACACACACACACACACACACACACACACTTGTCTATTTGTTCCAACATAATTCTCTCTTTGCATATCTGTTTAATCTTATGTGTTTTTGTAAAATTTGTAAGATTTATTGGTTCACCAATGGTTTTGCTCGTTTACCAATTAAGGCATAAAATACTAAGAAAGATGTCAAATATTACTAAAATATTTTATTTATTTACTTACATTATGAATTACTAAATGAATACATAAATGCCTAAATTATATATTTTTCATAAATTATTTTTATTTTTTTTAATTTAGTCATTTATTAAATTTATTATTTTTTTGTTTATTCAATTTGTAAATTATGATGCAGATAAACAATCATCAACAATAATCACTCTGGATATTCAGTTGAAATTAATTAAACCATAAAATGTAAAAAATAATAATAACTATAAATAAAACTGATAAAATATTAAAATACTAATACTAGAAAAATTATGTTTTTTATTTCATTTGTTTAGCTGTATCATAAATGCCTAAATAAATAAATTACATATTTTATAAATTATCAATTTAGCCATTTAGCCATTTATTAAATAAATAAATAATTTAGTCATTTATTCAATAAGTAATTTATTATGCAGCTAAACAAATAAAACATTAAATACTAGAACATTGTCCATCTATTGGTTAGCAGCCATAACGAAAATAATTATCCGCTTATTATCAGAATTAGGCAGAATTTTAATACTCTGCATTCCTAATAAAAAATATTTGTGAATTCTGCTCTTTTTTTCCGTTATTCATTTACAAATAAATTGTCAAATGACAGTTATCTGACATTGGAGAATAATGAACATGTGAATGTGTTAAATAATTAAAATATAAACTTTTTTATACATTTTTTCTAGCTCAAAGGAATTCGTCTGATAAAAAAAAAAAGGAGAATCGCTGTTTTCCATCATTGGAACTCAATCAACGGCAGGAACGATTAAACCGAACTGTGATTTAAATATTTAATGGTTTAATAGTTGAAGGTTAGAGTTGCTCTACGTGTTGAATACGCAGCAGAAGTGAATTAGTGAAGGCTGCTTTACGCAGTGACTGAATTAAACTCCTGGTTTCTGAAGCGCCTCATCATCACCGTGGGAGAGCCGTAGCGGATGAACACGTTCCTGAAGCAGAATCTGTGCGTCTCTTCAGCGATCGACGACACTCGTTAAAGCAGCGACTGTCATGGCGGATCACTCTCTCCAAAGGCCAGAAATCAATTGCCTTCAGTCCTAGAATGCAGTGAAATTGAAATTACATCACTCGCACACACACACACACACACACACACACTCTTACACTTACACTCTCACTCTCTCACTCACACACACACACTCTTACACTCTCTCTCTCTCTCACACACACACACAACGCTCTCTTACACACACACACACACACACACACAGACTCTCTCACACTCAGACTCTCTCACACTCACACTCTTACACACTCTTACACTCTCTCTCTCACACACACACACACACACACACTCTTACACTCTCTCTCACACACACACTCTTATACACTCTTACACTCTCTCACACACACACACACACACACACACACACACTCTTACACTTACACTCTCACACACACACACACACACACACACACACACTCTTACACTCTCTCTCACACACACACAGACTCTCTCACACACACATACACACACAAACACACACAAACACACACACACACTCACACACTCTTACACTCTCTCTCTCACACACACACACACTCTTATACACTCTTACACTCTCTCACACACACACACACACAAACACACACACACACTTACACACTCTTACACTCTCTCTCTCACACACACAAACACACACACACACACACACTTACACACTCTTACACTCTCTCTCTCTCTCTCACACACACACACACAGACTCTCTCACACACACACACAAACACAGACTCTCTCACACACACACACACACACACACTCTTACACACTCTTAAACTCTCTCTCTCTCTCTCACACACACACACACACACACACACAGACTCTCTCTCACACACACACACACACACACACACAGACTCTCTCTCACACACAAACACACACACACACTCGTCTCTCTGTTCCAGCATAATTCTCTCTGTGCATATTTAGCGCTTCAGTCAGAGGCGGTGTGTCTGGTGTCACGCCTCACGCCGAGAGATTCACAGTTTCAATTATTTAGATGAAATTGTGCGTTTTGTCCCGCTGTGAAATAATTTGCCACATTCGCCCTCTTTTTGAAAGGCGTCTCAGTGTTTGTGCTGAATGTGAATGTGTGTGTAACAGGTAACCAGCGCCGGGTCACATGACTCCTCCTGAAGTGACATCATACACTCTCAGAAAAAAAGGTACAAAAGCTGTCTCTAGGGTGGTACCTTTTTTAAAAGGTACGCTTTTGTTCCTTTTAAGTGCTAATATGTACCATTAAGGTACCAATATATAACCGTTAGGTACGAAAGTGTACCTTTTCAAGAGACACCGCCCCAGTGACAGCTTTTGTACCTTTTTTTCTGCGTTTATCTTCAATACACTCCAATACATGTACCAAATTACCTCTATTTTGGTGTATTATGTCAGTAACCCATATCAAGAAGTTCATCTGCTTGGACAAACTGGTAAAATGAGTTGAAATCATTATTACATTCGATTATCTTATATATATAATGAACGACTGTGTAACTTTGTGTCCTCTCCTGATGTAGAAACGTCAGATTGTTCAAAACAAACATTCATGTTATTTCAGTATAAAGGATTCAATATAAGTCGAACTCCATTTGTGCATACAATATTGTTCAAAAGTTTGGAGCATTTTTTTTATTTAAAAAAAAAAAAAGTCTTTTTATTCATCAAGGATGCATTAAATTGATCAAAAGTGACAGTAAAGACATTTATAATGTTACAAACGATTCTCATTCAAAATAATGTTGTTCTATTTATCAAAGAATCCTGAAAAATAAAATGGATCACAGTTTCCATAAAAATATGAACATTGATAATAATCATAAATGTTTCTTGATCATCATATTATCCTGATTTCTGAAGGATCATGTGACACTGAAGACTGGAGTAATGATGATGAACATTCAGATTTGATCACAGGAATAAATTACACTTTACTATATATTCACATAGAAAACAGATGATTTACATTATAATAATATTTCACTGTTTTACTGTATTTTTTATCAAATAAATGCAGCCTTGGTGAGCAGAAGACTTTAAAAACATAAAAAAAATGTAATGGTAGACTGATCGCATGAATGATCTTGTTAAAAATCAGTTTCTCTTTATTACCTTCATTTTGCTGTATTATATCAGTAACACAAATCAAGAAGTCAATCTGCATGGAAAAACTTGTAAAATGTGTTAAAATAATTTCCAATAACATTCGATTATCATATACAGGTGAAACTCAAAAAATTAGAATATCGTGCAATAGTTCATGTATTTCAGTAATTCAAATGAAAAGGTGAAACTAATATATTTAGTATATATAACTATATACATATGCATGATTATACTTTTCAGAGGGCCGACATTTCTGTATTTAAAATGTTTTTTTTATTTTTATTTCATGTTTTATTCTAATTTTCTGAGATTTTGAATTTGGGGTTTTCATAAGTAAGCCATAATCATCAAAATGGTAACTTTTGTATTTAATGAACGACAGCAGACCTTAGGATGTTTGCAGCTTCGAGACTCTCGTGACTTTCCTGATTTTAGATCATCATCGTTTGTCCTTCTCCAGAGCGACGCTTAAATCATAATCACAATCATAATCATATTCACAATCCCTTTGATTCCTGCGGTCGAAGTCTTGAGTGTAAATATCAGCCGTTTGCCTGTAAACGAACACACACACACACACACACACACACACACACACACACCTCTGATGACCTCTGACTGAACGTCTGTGTTCCTCGTGATGGACATCAGTGTTTTGATGGATACCTGGCAGCTTTATTTTCTGAGTCTGGTTTTGGTTAGTGAAGTCTGAGGACCTGGAGACTCGGATGCTGAGGCTTGAGTTAGTGTTGGAGCTTGTGAGAAGCGTTTGGAGAGAAGTAGTTTCAGGGAGTGTTTGGAGAGATTCCACTCCCATACTGAATTGATTAACACCGTTTTTTGAGCACACTCTAAAAAATGCAGAGTTGTTTCAACCCAAATTTGGGTCAAATATGGACAAACCCAACCGTTGGGTTAAAAATGTAAATTTTTTACTTATATTTTTAACCCTTTTTTTTAACTTATATTTTCAACCCTTTGGTTGGGTTTGTCCATATTTGATATATACAACCCTGCATTTTTGTTTGTCAAAATTTAAAGTCTTGATGTTGTTTTCAGGCTCTACTAGAACTGGTTTTCTGCATTATTTCCTTGTATTCTCCGTTGTTGCGGCTCCTCTCTTCACAGTCTGTCAGTAACGCTCTGTTTACTTCCTGTCTCTGAAGCCCCTCCTCCTGAAAAGCACACTGTGCTCTGATTGGTCAGCTGGAGCAGTGTGTTGTGATTGGTCAAGCGCTTCGAGCGTGTTTGGGAAATGTCCTGCCCCTAATTACCATAACCACCAGTTTCAACCATAGACTGTAAAAAAAAAAAAGGACTTCGTCTTCGTGACGTCACTCATAGTGTTTCTGAAAAGCATTTTTGAAGCCCAAAGTGGGCGGAGCCGGCCGTCACCATCTTGTTAGCGCGTCACTCGCGGATAAACGTAAATGTGCAACGAGGCGGATTAGCCGAGGTGACGTGATGCTAACACACAGCAGACAAACGGCTAGTAGTGACATCAGCAGCAATCCACCTGTCAATCAAGAGGCCACGCCCTTAATTATGCAGACCTTTAAGGCTTAATATAATTTAAACGAATGAGTTATAAAAAAATTCACCCATCTCACTGTTGTCATGAAGGGCAAAATTAGCTATATTGACCAAAACCACTTTTTTGTACCAGGCTGTAAACATATTTTTTCTGCTTTAAAGTTGGGCATTTTAACGAGTTGAGTCTCTTCTGCAGCCGGTCTCTAGTGGCCAGTAGATGAACTGCAGTTTAATCACTTTTGTGTTGGATTCAAAAGAAAGAGAGACAGGAAGTTTCCCACTTGGTTTCAACACACTACTAACTAACTCAGCCAGGCCCCGCCCCTTTATTCTGCGTATGAATTATTATAATGAGGAATATTGTGACGTGTTCGTTCTCGGAAGAAACTCAAGACTACAATGGAGGCGTTTCAGGAGTTCAGAAACACTGATATAGAGAAGAACTTTGGAAACCTTTTTCATGCTCAAACAGCAACACTACACACTAAAGAAAGTTCTTTACAATGGTAAATGAAACCGTATTGAAGTCTCGCATGGACACAAGAACGTTTCAGACTCGTTCAGGTATAACCGTTCAGTTATTGACTTCAACAATATGACAAACAGAACGCTTGACTGTAATTAACGATGATTGCAATCACGAGCAGCAGTGTGTGTGTGTGTGTGTGTGTGTGTGTGTGTGCGCTCGCGGCCCTCACTTAGATGTGATTATCACAATCATTATCTTAATTAGTATTACTGCTATTTACACTCCAGCAATTAACAGCATTCAATGGCTTTGCTAATGCGTTTCGTGAGTGTGTGATTTAATTTGCTGGTGTGTATTAACAGCTGAAATGACATTGTTTGGGGAGATTTTTCCCTTTGCTGTAGTTTAGTTTCGGGACAGGGTGTAAAATGTCAGGTAAGTGTTTTTGTGATTTGGTTTGAGAGATTTCCCCTCTGTGTTCCTGTCGTCACGTAGAGCAGATCTGAGCAACTCTTTCCGGGCTTGAATTGGTTTATTAGCATCTTATAAAATCGACTTTTAAATTCATTTTTGGAGGGAAATGAGTTTCTGGGAAAAGATACTTTATAAACTTTTTGCTGATAAACAGACGGTGGATTTCAGCTCGTTCTTTGTGCGCGTTGGGATGCGTCTGTTTAAAAATAAATGCTTATTTTCAGTTGTGCAATGAAAGCATCTTTTCTCCAAATTAGACATTTTATAGCAGATCTCCAGACGTATTATCAGCCGAAACTCTTCATCACACACACGTATCAAACACTCAAGAGTTAAAGTAAATGTACTGTATATAAAAAGTCTTTATTTCATTGTGGATCAGGCAATTAAAAACAGTTTTCAAATTACCGATTTGTTGAGGCTAATGAGCCTTCATCACACACACACACACACACACTCACACACTCGGAGTCCTTTAAGCTGCAATTAGTTAGTCATGTGACGATCACCTGATTATGTATATAAAATAGTCACAATTATTACAAATTATTATTAAAAAAAGCAAAGACATATCTCACCAAAACATAAATAAACCCAACTAATATGTTCCAAAAAAAACCCCAAAAAACAATGCAAACAAAGTAATAAATAATATATATATATATATATATATATATATATATATATATATATATATATTACAAGTATAATATCACATAAGATATCAATGAAATTTACAAAACACAGTGTATTCCAATAACATAGGGAGAACTAAGAATATATTTATAAGAATAAATATAATTATAATTGAATAATTTAGTAAAAAAAAATTTTTTTTAAAATTAATCCAAGTTTTGGAACTGAGAATATATTGTTGATTCTGATTTGTGAATTTCATTGATATCTTATGTAATATTGTACTTGTAATTATATATATATATATATATATTTTATTCTTCCCTATGTTATAAACATTGTTGATTCTGTTTTGTTACACTTAGTTACACTTACACTAGTGCATCATTATATTATATCCTGTTTTTGTTTTTTGGAACATATTATGTTGGGTTTAATAATGTTTTTTCTCGCAATTATGCAAATTTCCGAGAATTGCGCTTTTTTCATAAATTTTTTTTTTTACAACTCTTCATCATACTTCATCTTCATCATGTCCAGTTTATAAACTCCACATTTCCAGTGATCATATCCGCTCATTTATCTGATTTATTGATATTACTGTAATGCTGAATGTTTTAAAATCATGTCAGCTTCAACTACAGCATTAATTATTCAGAATATTTCTCTTTATGGCCCGTATAAAGTGATCTAACGTCCACATTCTTCCACATCCATGTAGAAACAACAGCGTTACTGTTCACGATTTCAGGGCTTTTATGGTCGTGACGCGCGTCCTTCTGCCGTTTAATGCAGATTGGCTGCAATATTTATATTTTGGCCCGAAACTATTTTTTAGTGCTCATAAAAATGCAAGCTTTCATTGGACAACAAATCAGAGTTTCATGGCATCTCGTACGGTATTAATGAAGGCCGGAGTTTCAGAGAGAAACTGTAAGTGATATTAAATAAACGCATGCGAGCCAAAAACAGTCTGGGATGAAATGGACTTCATGGTCACTGGAAAAAGACAAACATGAATATATATGCTATATTTTTCTTAGCAAAGAATATTCCTGTTTCTTCTGAAGAGACGCCGTGTGTGTGTGTGTGTGTGTGTGTGTGTGTGTGTGTGTGTGTAATGACCCGCGATCTCTGAGGTTTATTAACACTCGACTCTGTGTTAGTGATTCTTTGGCCGTTTTATTCTCTTTTTCCTTCCTAAACTAAATTGAATGATTTTTTTTTTTTGAACGATTATTTTTTACTTTATTTTTTAGTTTACTTCCAGTTGACTGTGTTAGTGATGCCTCTGCCATTTTTATTCTTTATTATAAATATAATTTTTTTGGTTTTTTACTTATTTGTTACTTTAATTTTAATTTGATTTTATTTTCAGTTGACTTTGTGACTTTGCCTTCGCCATTTTTATTTTTTCCTCCCCAAACTTGTGTGTGTGTTTGTGCGTGTGTGTGGGTGTGAAAGTGTATGCGTGTGTGTGTGTGTGTGAATGAGTGAGTTGCGATTGTGTGTGTGTGTGTGTGTGTGTGTGTGCGTGCGTGTGTGTGAATGAGTGAGTGCGATTGAGTGTGTTTGTGTGTGAAGAGTGAGTGAGTGCAATTGTGTGTGTGTGTTTGTGTGTGAAGAGTGAGTGAGTGCGAGTGTGTGTGTGCATGTGTGTGTGTGTGTGTGTGTGAATGAGTGAGTGTGATTGAGTGTGTGTGTTTGTGTGTGAAGAGTGAGTGAGTGCGAGTGTGTGTGTGCGTGTGTGTGTGTGTGTGTGTGTGAATGAGTGAGTGTGATTGAGTGTGTGCATGTGTGTGTGAATCAGGGAGTGTGATTGAGTGTGTGTGCGCGTGCGTGTGTGAATAAGTGAGTGT
>JAULUF010000042.1:36827500-36837500 GCA_031834385.1 Semotilus atromaculatus | reverse complement strand
GACGGTGTGATTGGATCCCTCTGGATTTATCTTATTAATTGCTTGGTTTGGCTGTGTGTAGTTGTGTGTTGATGTGCTGTGGTTTGTGGCCTGCGGTGTCCGTGATAACACACTGAAGTTCACTTTTCAGCGCAGATAATGGGATTGCGATGAATCTCTGAAAGTGGGAGAAGAATATTCACCTTGAAAAGGGATAAACAGGGCTTTTCTACTTCACAGCTTCTTCACTTCTTCCTCCAGCAGGATCAAATCTCCTCGCTCTTTCTTGGCCCGCGATCAAACGCTGATCCGATCGGAAGTTCAGTGGAGATTCTGGATGGGAAAAACTGATGTCTAAACGTCCTCTCAGCGGGTCTCCTCTGTCTTTATTGGCTCTCAGGATACTCTTTTTCAGGGAACATTGGATTAAAAGTCTTTTATGAGCTGCTGCTTCCTAAATGACTTGAACAAATCCAGTAGCCAAAGCCATTTTTATTCATTACTGATATTCTCAGCCTGACAAACAGACGACGGTCTCTCGAAATCCAGTTTGAAAAGTCTCCAAATGCTGAAAATACAACAAACGTTTAGGAAGATGAAGAAGTGAACGCCTGTTTAAATATATATATTTTAATATTATTAAAACTTTGTCATGATAGTTTTTGTTGCACTGCTTTCATGGTGATTTAAAAAATAAAAAGTGTTTAAATTGCTATGAAAATGATGCAATGCAAATAAATCTTAATAGTCCTAAAAATAGACTTTAGAAGTGAACACTCAGGCCTGTTAAATACTGTTTAATGGCATCTTTCTGATTATGATTATGTGATAATTATGTGATTTAAATAAATAACAATGCTTAAATTGCCATAAAAAAAAACAATGTTGCAATGCAAATAAATCTTAATAGTCCTAAAAATAGACTTTAGAAGCAACTGTTTAAATATATTTTAATGTATCTTTCTGATTATTGTTATTATTATGTATATATCATGATTGTATTTGTTGCACTGCCTTTATGGTGATTTAAATGAATAAAAATGCTTAAATTGCCATAAAAAATAAAATTGCAATGCAAACAAATATTTAATGGTCCAAAAAATAGACGTCAGAGGCCTTGTTTAAATAAATTTTTATTAATATCATTAAGACTTTATATGTCCTGATAGTTTTTGTTGCACTGCTTTAATGGTGATTTAAAAAATAAAAAGTGTTTAAATTGCCATAAATAATGTTGCAATGCAAATGAATCTTAATGGTCCTAAAAATAGACTTTAGAAGTGAACACTCAGGCGTGTTAAATACTGTTTAATGCATCTTTCTGATTATTATTATGTGATAATTATGTGATTTAAATAAATAACAATGCTTAAATTGCCATAAAAAAAACTATGTTGCAATGCAAAACAAGTCTTAATAGTCCTAAAAATAGGCTTGATTTTATTTTAAGAAAAAACATATTTTAGTTTCGCTGTGAAATGTTCTTGACAGATTCACAGGAAGCTGAAGTCAGTGTGTGGAACAACAAAGTCCTGCTTAAATGTGTTTGAATGCATGTTTTTGGCGTTTTGGCAAGAGTAAAATACTGCGTTTGCATGATCTGTTATTAATCCGGACGCTTGTAAATCATGCGCATTATGATGTGATACCTCATTACGTCTATAAGCTCAGACAGCGTAACCCCTGCCAACATGTTTTCATGACGGAGACGGAGGAAATTTATAGATCTGAAGATTTAGCATCATTTCCTGATGAAAAGCCAGTGTTTTTACTGCTCACATATTGTGTAAAAAACAGAATTTATCCGTTACCTGTTGATTTATGTTGCTTTAAATGCATTCTGTTGGTATAGCGAAGGTAATGAACACTAATTTGTTGCGGAGAGCGTGTAGTTGAACGGGCGGATGTTAATTTTAATCGTGGCCCGAGATCTAAAGCATATTTTGTGTAATTAAAAGCAGGCCGTATAATTGAGGAACCTGCGCTCTGTCAAGCTATGTGGAAATGACATGCCATGGCCAACCTTTTACTGCGTTCTCTTCTATATTTCACCTGTTTATTCCAGCTCTTCATATCCATTAGTTTAATGAACATGCTTTAATTTAGCCGCTGCCATGAACACGCTGCTAATATCCTGGTCTCCGTACGCCGCTCATTAAAATAAACGCCGGTAATCAAAGTGCATGGCAATTACCAATCGATCACATCACAACACTGAGGGCTTTTCCCGGGTTTGGCTGTAATGGACTCAATGACTCTGAGGGAGAAATCCTGGTCTCCTATTCCCGTAAACAACCAGTTCAACTCTTTGTGGAAGTTGCTGAAGTCAATCAAACGGGGCTTTCACTTTTAATTGGATCACAGAAACACAGACCCGGCGTGATGGCTCATTTGGGAAGCGTCAGATCCGCTCCGGAGCGTAATGCACAAACACTGCCTTGACTCCATAAAGTTCGTTAACTTGATATGAATGAGCTGTTTATCATCTGAAGTCTCTGTTATGCTAGTTTTTCATGACTAGGAGAATTAAAGTGGTGATAATATAGCGGTTTATATGTCTATGTGGTGTTGTTAATGTGCTTTAAGACAAACCATGTGTAAAATTCTGAAGTTGACAGCATTACTGAGTATTTTCTCCATAAAGGGGTGGTTTAATGCCCTATCACAAGATGTAAAATAAGTCTCTGATGTCCCCAGAGTGTGTGTGTGTGAAGTTTCAGCTCAAAATACCCCACAGATATTTTTTTATAGCCTGTTATAATTGTCACGTTTTGAGGGTGAGCAAAAACGCACAGTTTTTGTGTCTGTTCCTTTAAATGCAAATGAGCTGCTGCTCCCGGCACAGGGGGCGGAGCTTCAAGAGCTTGTGTGTGTGTGTGTGTGTGTGTATTAGCAGCTCCGATTACCTCACACAGACACACTGAAAATGTCTAAAACGTTTAGCCTTTTATGTTCAAACCGGAGTCAGATAAAGATGGAGAGACTCAAGAAGAAGTGACAACAGAAGCAACAGGACATTTATGAATGTTAGTTGATGAATTTAATTAGCTGATGTGTAGTTAACTATCTTCTAGTCATTGATTAGCATATTCTGTCATGATAATTTATAAATCGTGTTCCCGGGGGCGGAGTTTATGTAAATTTTAGGGTTTGTGATGTCACTAGCCCATGAAGAAGCTCATTGTAGTTCCTACCAGCCGTTTGTTGTAGTCCTTAAACAGTGATTTCTGTAAAAGCAAATATCTCTCTTTGCGTTGTAACTTTGCAGATGTTGTTTATCCTCAAACAGCAACATTACACATTACACACTAACTAAAGTTAGAAAAGTGAACTCATAATCAATCCGCCCTTTGAAACGGCAGTGAACCAAAGACAGTCTCAAAAACACGGTGTGAAATCGCTGGTGTTTCTGACGTCACAAACGACCTTGTAACCAATCAGATCAACGTGTGATCGTCAACCAGTGGATCTCTGAGTGAGGGAGTGAGTGGAGCCGGGGCTCATTTGCATATTCATAGAACCGCGCATACTAAATGAGGCAAGGGTGTCGAGTTACATTCAAGATATTTTAAAGGATTAGTTCACTTTTTAAAAAACTTCTGCTGATAATGTACTCCCCCCATGTCATCCAAGATATCCATGTCTTTCTTTCTTCAGTCGAAAAGAAATGAAGGTTTTTGATGAAAACATTCCAGGATTTTTCTCCATATAATGGACTTCAACAGGACCCAAACGGTTCAAGGTCCAAATGACAGTTTCAGTGCAGCTTCAAAGGGCTTTAAACGACACCAGACGATGAATAAGGGTCTTATCTAGACAAACCATTGGTTATTTCTAAAATAAATAAATAAAAAACGAAGTTATATGCCTTGCTCTGTTCTGTGATCCGCGGTCGTGACTCTCCTGTTCGAACTCGTTCATCAAAATGAACGAATCTTTTTTTCGAGTCATTCCGTTCATTATGTTCGTTGAATGAATGAAATGACTCAAAAAAAGATTTGTTCATTTTGATGAACGAGTTCGAACAGGAGAACAGAGCAAGCCGAGCATTTGTGCTTATAAAACTTAAACTTTTTTATTTCTTTTAGAAATGACCGATGGTTTGTCTAGATAAGACCCTTATTCATCGTCTGGTGTCGTTTAAAGCCCTTTGAAGCTGCACTGAAACTGTCATTTGGACCTTGAACCGTTTGGGTCCTGTTGAAGTCCATTATATGGAGAAAAATCCTGGAATGTTTTCATCAAAAACCTTCATTTCTTTTCGACTGAAGAAAGAAAGACATGGACATCTTGGATGACATGGGGGGAGGAAATTATCAGCAAAAGTTTTTTAAAAAGTGAACTAATCCTTTAAGGCATTTTTTTTCTCAAGGAAAAAACATTTAAATATGTAATTTTGGTGATCAAAGACGAGTTTTAAGAGATAAAATTATTGACTACAGGGGAATTGAATAAAACACTGATTCTTTACAAGAATGTTATATGAGAGGAATATTTACAATAACACTGCATGTTGATGCATTATAAAATATGCTGGTATTTCAGCAATACGGTAATAGTTATAGTTAATTGATTGTTTACATTAAATGTCCTTTATCGTTGCATTGATGTGAAATTGCGTAAATCGAGATTTTCATTTATTCAGATCTTTGCATTGCTCATAATCTTTTTATATTTACATATATTTAATTTTAACGAAAGCCAAAAGGGCAGAGTGAAATTCAAGGTTTATATCAAAGAATCCACTTCTTTTTTTTCTTCTTTTTTTTACATAACTTTTCAACATTGATAATAATCATAAATGTTTCTTGAGCATTATAGTGTTTGCTCTGGTTGATTTTATGGTTGATTGTACAAATATATGATATTTCATAAAAGCAGTCGGCTCATCTTTGTTCTCTTTCTGATGAAAACTCTTTAAAAATCCAAATTTTTTATCTGTGAACAATGTCCAAAAACATTTGACAAGCACAACATTTCCAGTCACGTATATAAAGCTTTATTAGACCATATAAAAAGAAATTTACAGCGAGAATAATTTTGTAAAGCGCTCGGTGAAAGAAAAAAGCGAGTTTTCTCAGTTCCACCCCTCCATTTCATTAAGACTCTGTCGTATATTTCTATTCGCTCTTTGTCTTCACCCTCTCCAGACCTTGAGCGCTGCGTTTCATGAGGTTGTGTGTGTGTTCTTCTGTCTGTCAGGGAGAGATTGCATGTGTGTGTTGTGTTGTAAAGGCTCTTCATGTAGAGTTTGTGTTGAATAGAGAAGCGTGGCCTAGAGTTTGTGTCTTTAACTCTTTTCTCTGCACCGTCTGCTGGGTACACTCGTCTGTCTGGCTCTTCTGTGATAAATAAGTCTGTCGTTGTGTGTTGGTGTCTGTGAAGATGTGAGACGACACACTGAATATTTCCAGTGTTTTACACACACTCAGAAGATCCTCGGTTTATGTATCAGTGTCTGTGTAGAAGTATTTCTACATTATGTGCTCTACAACACAGTTCATTTGTACATTCATCATTAGTTTACAGAGGTTACAACGCTGAAATTCTCTATTATAGAGAATCTATCATGAGTTTAACGAGGCTGATGCTCAAAACTGATGCTGATTCACTTTTAGAATACTGTGTGTGTGTGTGTGTGTGTATATATATATATATATATATATATATATATATATTAGGGGTGTAACGGTTCACAAAATTCACGGTTCGGTTCGATACGATACACTTGTGCCACGGTTCGGTACGTTTTCAATGCAGCAAAAAGAAAGAAATGCCAGAGAAATTTCCTTGATTTTTTAAAATTATATTTTTATTAAAACTAACATCATAAAGAATGATATATTTTTTTTTAACTTTGAGCAATGATGGAGCTATACTTGACTTTTCTTAGGAGCATATAAAACAAAACAGCTCCTTGGACAAAATGAAATGTTATATTATAGTAGTTATAAACAAAGGTTTATTTTAGTTCAGATTAACATTTGAGGGCAGCAATTGTATTCATAATGTCAAAATAAAACCGACGTAATGTTACTTGAAAGCATTATAGCCTACTATTCCTGCCAAACCTCCGTGGTTACAGTGAGTGTTACTACAGTAAATCCATGGTGATGTTGCTGATCTGTGGACACTGGATAGTTCATTCATGGCACAATGTTTCTTCCTGGTTTCCACGTCAGCGCGGTTTGATCCGTTAATAACGGAGAAATGTGAATCACTAGATCTCGCAGAGATGTTATTACTTCAAGTTCAATAGCGAATTCAAATGCTTTCTTTACTGGATGTCTCAGCGCTGTGTAGGAACAGAGATCAGCTCGCGCTGCATTGGTCCAAACTGATAAACGGTCCGTCGACCACATAATAACGAGTAGCTCAGTTTCGTTCCGCTTACATTACATTTGCCATTTGATGTTGGGCAATGTTGTGGTCGCACCAGCATCTCGAGTGCGCTAATTGTCACGCACAATGAGCGGCGCGCGCCTACATTTAAAATAACGAAATTTTGGTCGGCAGGAAAAATGGTTTCGAACCGTTCGGTTTGAAAATGCGTACCGAAAACCGAACCGAAAGCCTCGTACCGAACGGTTCGATACGAATACGCGTATCGTTACACCCCTAATATATATATATATATATATATATATATACAGTATTCTAAACAGTTCACCCAAAAATATATCTGACCCCATTTTTGTACAGAATAAAAGGATACGGGCAGATACTGGGTCAGAATATGGACTGTAAATTATGTGTAAAGTGTGTGAAGCGCTGGATGTGTTTGTGTTATGTAGTAGCGGTTCAATGAAATGCAGATATGAGTCCTGTATTTATTACTCTGTGTCCTTGAGTGTCTCACACTGACTGATGAGGTCACTGGACCGGACTTCTGTCCTGCGCTCTGATTGGTCCTGAGTCTCACACTGACTGATGAGGTCACTGGACCAGACATTTGTCCTGCGCTCTGATTGGTGGAGCCAGGTCACACACACACATCTGAGGATCCTCGGGTCACACACACACAATCTGATATTCCTCGGGTCACACACACACAATCTGATGTTCCTCGGGTCACACACACACATCTGATGTTCCTCAGGTCACACACACACATCTGATGTTCCTCAGGTCACACACACATCTGAAGTTCCTCGGGTCACACACACACAATCTGATATTCCTCGGGTCACACACACACAATCTGATGTTCCTCGGGTCACACACACACATCTGATGTTCCTCAGGTCACACACACACATCTGATGTTCCTCAGGTCACACACACATCTGAAGTTCCTCGGGTCACACACACACAATCTGATGTTCCTCAGGTCACACACACACAATCTGATGTTCCTCGGGTCACACACACACATCTGATGTTCCTCAGGTCACACACACACATCTGATGTTCCTCAGGTCACACACACATCTGAAGTTCCTCAGGTCACACACACACAATCTGTTATTCCTCGGGTCACACACACACAATCTGATGTTCCTCGGGTCACACACACACATCTGATGTTCCTCAGGTCACACACACACATCTGATGTTCCTCAGGTCACACACACATCTGAAGTTCCTCGGGTCACACACACACAATCTGATATTCCTCGGGTCACACACACACAATCTGATGTTCCTCGGGTCACACACACACATCTGATGTTCCTCAGGTCACACACACACATCTGATGTTCCTCAGGTCACACACACATCTGAAGTTCCTCGGGTCACACACACACAATCTGATGTTCCTCAGGTCACACACACATCTGAAGTTCTGACACCGGACAGCTTCATTATGTCTCCAGTGACAAATTGAAAGATGTAGTTTTATTGTAAAGTTGTAAGAAGAATTTATGTATTGTTTAGTTTAATATACTTTAATCTTGCTTAAATAAATATAGGCTAATTAAATCAACAAATAAATTAATGATAAAAATAAAACAGATAAATGAATTAATTTATTTTTCATTTAATTATATGTATTTATTTATATAAATACACACACATATATATATATATATATATATATATATATATATATATATATATATATATATAATCAAAGAAATATATTATATATATCTATATAAATATTATATATTATAAAAACATTTATTTTATTTGTTTAATTAATTTAATAAATATAGATATTTATGTAAATTAAATACATATATACATACAAATTATTATAATTTATGTAGATTACATAAATACAGTGAAGAAAATAAGTATTTGAACACCCTGCTATTTTGCAAGTTCTCCCACTTAGAAATCATGGAGGGGTCTGAAATTGTCATCGTATGTGCATGTCCACTGTGAGAGACATAATCTAAACAAAAAAATCCAGAAATCACAATGTATGATTTTTTAACTATTTATTTGTGAGATACAGCTGCAAATAAGCATTTGAACACCTGTCTATCAGCTAGAATTATGACCCTCAAAGACCTGTTAGTCTGCCTTTAAAATGTCCACCTCCACTCCATTTATTATCCTAAATTAGATGCACCTGTTTGATGTCGTTAACTGCATAAAGACCCCTGTCCACCCCATACAATCAGTAAGAACCCAACTACTAACATGGCCAAGACCAAAGAGCTGTCCAAAGACACTAGAGACAAAATTGTACACCTCCACAAGGCTGGAAAGGGCTACGGGGAAATTACCAAGCAGCTTGGTGAAAAAAGGTCCACTGTTAGAGCAATCATTAGAAAATGGAAGAAGCTAAACATGACTGTCAATCTCCTTCGGACTGGGGCTCCATGCAAGATCTCACCTCGTGGGGTCTCAATGATCCTAAGAAAGGTGAGAAATCAGCCCAGAACTACACGGGAGGAGCTGGTCAATGACCTGAAAAGAGCTGGGACCACCGTTTCCAAGGTTACTGTTGGTAATACACTAAGACGTCATGGTTTGAAATCATGCATGGCACGGAAGGTTCCCCTGCTTAAACCAGCACATGTCAAGGCCCGTCTTAAGTTTGCCAATGACCATTTGGATGATCCAGAGGAGTCATGGGAGAAAGTCATGTGGTCAGATGAGACCAAAATAGAACTTTTTGGTCATAATTCCACTAACCGTGTTTGGAGGAAGAAGAATGATGAGTACCATCCCAAGAACACCATCCCTGTGAAGCATGGGGGTGGTAGCATCATGCTTTGGGGGTGTTTTTCTGCACATGGGACAGGGCGACTGCACTGTATTAAGGAGAGGATGACCGGGGCCATGTATTGCGAGATTTTGGGGAACAACCTCCTTCCCTCAGTTAGAGCATTGAAGATGGGTCGAGGCTGGGTCTTCCAACATGACAATGACCCGAAGCACACAGTCAGTGTAACCAAGGAGTGGCTCTGTAAGAAGCACATCAAGGTTCTGGCGTGGCCTAGCCAGTCTCCAGACCTAAACCCAATAGAGAATCTTTGGAGGGAGCTCAAACTCTGTGTTTCTCAGCGACAGCCCAGAAACCTGACTGATCTAGAGAAGATCTGTGTGGAGGAGTGGGCCAAAATCCCTCCTGCAGTGTGTGCAAACCTGGTGAAAAACTACAGGAAACGTTTGACCTCTGTAATTGCAAACAAAGGCTACTGTACCAAATATTAACATTGATTTTCTCAGGTGTTCAAATACTTATTTGCAGCTGTATCTTACAAATAAATAGTTAAAAAATCATACATTGTGATTTCTGGATTTTTTTTTTTAGATTGTCTCTCACAGTGGACATGCACCTACGATGACAATTTCAGACCCCTCCATGATTTCTAAGTGGGAGAACTTGCAAAATAGCAGGGTGTTCAAATACTTATTTTCTTCACTGTATTTATATATACAAATAATTATGGAATTGTATGGAATTATATATATAATTGAAATTTTATATATATATATATATATATATATATATATATATATATAATCAAAGAAATATATTATATATATCTATATAAATATTATATATTATAAAAACATTTATTTTATTTGTTTAATTAATTTAATAAATATAGATATTTAT
>JAULUF010000042.1:36807500-36822500 GCA_031834385.1 Semotilus atromaculatus | reverse complement strand
AAAAATTCTGAATTCCAAAACTTTGCCTGCCATGGTGAAAGTGTTTTAAATGTGTTTATTTATTTATTTATTTAAACTTTTTTTTGAACGAAAGCTTGTGTTCAGAAATGTTGCGTTCTCAGTGTTTACAGTGTCAGTGTTACTTATTTTTATTTATTTATCTATTTCTATATTAATTAATTTCTTAAAACTTTTCATACTTTCATGACAAAGCACTAGTCTTTTACATTATTTTTTATTTAATTATTTGCTTTTTATTTAAATTAAATTAAATTAAATAAATATATGAATTTATATGTATTTATTTATTAATTTATTCTGTAATTATTAATTTATTTATATTACTTATTTTAATACATGTTTATATTTATTTATAATTTGAATCAAACAAATAAGTGAATAGATATAATTAACTGAATAATAATACATAATCAAATAAATTCCTTTATATATTTAATTATAAATGCATCAAAACGTGATTATATTTCCAGGCTTACAGAATTAAAACCCCAAACGGTCTGTGCTCTCGGGCTTTTGTTCCCCTCTGTATGAAGAACAATACACACTATTCATATCTGTACGTCTGTATTGGAGTGTGTTTCTGTCCGTACGGCACATTAATACACATTGTCATCCCCATCCTTGAGCTCCAGCAGTGTGTGGGACAGATAATGCAGTAATGATGGCAGATAAACCCTCTGATCCCCCGAAACAAAGGCCACAGCAGCTGCATGTGTTCACACACTGAATCATGGGTAATTACTGCCTGCTGAGACTGAAGGACAAAGCTCAGCGATTACGCCGGGCAAACAATAACTACAAGTTCTGCCAGATCGTAATGTTAGATGTAAGTAACTGCACGATGGGGCAAGAAGAGCCGTTCTCCTGCTTGCTCCTGCTCAGAGTAATGAAAACACATTCGGCTCTTGTTAGTGAAAGACAGAAACGCTCTTCTCTGAGAGAAGCCGGACGACGGAACACAAAGATTTGCTTCAGTGTCTTTGGGTGGAAAAAGATTTTAGCAGGAGACTTTGGGCTCTTAAAGGGGTGGTATAATGCCCTTTTCACAAGATGTAATATAAATATTTGATATCCCCAGAGTGTGTGTGTGTGTGTGTGTGTGTGTGTGTGTGTGTGTGTGTGTGTGTGTGTGAAGTTTAGCTCATAATACCCCACAGATATTTGTTATAGCATGTTAAAGTTGTCACTTTTTGAGGATGAGCAAAAATGCACCTTTTGTGTCTGTCCCTTTAAATGCAAATGAGCTGCTCCTCCCGGCACAGGGGGCGGAGCTTCAAAAGCTTGTGTGTGTGTGTGTTAAAGTCGCATCAAAGGGAAGTTACGCTATAGTCTATTGTGTCGTATATCGAGGGAAACGCTTCTGGAACGAGAACAAATGTGGGCGGGGCTTGATTGTGACTGTGTGGAATTGATTGGATGGTTGTGGTTTGCTATTGGCTGATCTCATGTGAGTGACAGGTTGCCCCGCCCACATCATCAGAGAAGAGAGGAGGATCTTATTCTGGTTCAAGATTATCAGGAAGATGAATCAGAGAAATCATAATAAATACTGCAATATTCCATAACAGTAGAAATTTCGACTAAAACTGCAGTGAACCAAAGACAGTCTCAAAAACACGGTGTGAAATCGCTGGTGTTTCTGACGTCACAAACGACCTTGTAACCAATCAGATCAACGTGTGATCGTCAACCAGTGGATCTCTGAGTGAGGGAGTGAGTGGAGGCGGGGCTCATTTGCATATTCATAGAACCGCGCATACTAAATGAGGCAAGGGTGTCGAGTTACATTCAAGATATTTTAAGCCATGAAGAAATTTTTTTCAAGGAAGAAACATTTATATGTAATTTTGGTGATCAAAGATGAGTTTTAAGTGATAACATTATTAAATACAGAGGGACTTGAAAAGAAATCAGCAGAAAAATAAGTGTAGTAAATTAAAAATAAATTTAAAGAAAAATAAAATTAGTAGTAATTTTCTCCCTGGACATCCATTACATTTACAGACATTTCCTAAACCCTAAAACACAACACAATGCAATCAATCAATCAATCAACATTTATTTATACAGCCCTTTACAACACTCAAAGTGAACCAAAGTGCTTTCCAGAAAAAAAAAAAAAAAATATATATATATATATATATATATATATATATATAAAATGACAACAATATAATGCAAAATATATATACAAAATATATAATACCACAAAACTAAATATAAAAACAAAATGTATGTCACAAAGAAAACACAAAATGCCACAACAACTGCTATGAATTAAAAGCCAGTCTAAATAAACAAGTTTTAAGCTTAGTCTTAAAAAGGCCCAAGTCAGTGATTGTACGTATATCAGCCGGTAGCTTGTTCAACGTGTAAAAAAAATATATATATTAACACAGTACATTGAGCCTTATTAACGTTATTCATGTCTTTACAGTTACTCTTACAATTTCATGCGTCCTTGGAGAATAACGTTTTTTTCTTTCTTTTTTTTTTTTTAAAGAGGAGTTTTTGTTGTGCTTTCTGTTAAAGTTGGAAAATGTTTAATACATATATTTTTTTTACGAATTGGCACATTTGTATGAATTCCCCTCACCCCGCCCCTAAACTACCCATCACGTGGGTTTAGACAAATCGTACGAATCCGTACAAATTGGTCGTGAGATAGCGTTGGTCTTTCAGATGCATAAATGCACGAATCTTGATCAGCATCATCCTTTAATAATAAACCCAGATCCGGTGAGCACTAGTTAGGGCACTGTTGGTGTCCAGCGGGCACCTCGACCTCTTCATCTCTGCAGGGTTTGGCCAGAACGATCTCTGAAAGTCTCGTCAGTTCTTCTCTGGCAGCGAGTTACAGCGGCTGAAGGACGTGTGTTGCTTCTTCACAGCAAACTTCAACATTTAAAGCCTTAAAACAGCCAGAAAGTCAAGCAGAGGATAGATTTGATCTTTTAGATTATAGTAGTGTAATGCAGCACTATCTGTGCGATTATATTGTATTTACATATAAATGTTTTACTGTACGAAACAAAAAGGCCACTTGTTGATGTTACTGTAAATGCAACTTTAAAAAGTTACCAATAAATGCATTTAAAATAAGTTACATGAAATAAATCCTAAATAATAACTTTTAATAATATCTAATAGCGATTATATTGTATTTACATATAAATATTTTACTGTACAAAACAAAAAGGCCACTTGTTGATGTTACTGTAAATGCAACTTAAAAAAGTTACCAATAAATGCATTTAAAATAAGTTACATGAAATAAATCCTAAATAATAACTTTTAATAATATCTAATAGCGATTATATTGTATTTACATATAAATATTTTACTGTACAAAACAAAAAGGCCACTTGTTGATGTTACTGTAAATGCAACTTAAAAAAGTTACCAATAAATGCATTTAAAATAAGTTACATGAAATAAATCCTAAATAATAACTTTTAATAATATCTAATAGCGATTATATTGTATTTACATATAAATATTTTACTGTACAAAACAAAAAGGCCACTTGTTGATGTTACTGTAAATGCAACTTAAAAAAGTTACCAATAAATGCATTTAAAATAAGTTACATGAAATAAATCCTAAATAATAACTTTTAATAATATCTAATAGCGATTATATTGTATTTACATATAAATATTTTACTGTACAAAACAAAAAGGCCACTTGTTGATGTTACTGTAAATGCAACTTAAAAAAGTTACCAATAAATGCATTTAAAATAAGTTACAATGAAATAAATCCTAAATAATAACTTTTAATAATATCTAATAGCGATTATATTGTATTTACATATATATATATGTTTTACTGTACGAAACAAAAAGGCCACTTGTTGATGTTACTGTAAATGCAACTTAAAAAAGTTACCAATAAATGCATTTAAAATAAGTTATATGAAATAAATCCTAAATAATAACTTGTAACTGTGTTGTATTTACTTATATATACTGAACTAAAAAGCCACTCAGTACTGTAGATGTTACTGTAAATGCAAAAAGATAGTTACCTATTAATGCATTTAAAATAAGTTAAAATACAATTCTACACAGTTACCCAGTGTTTCACAGGCTGTATTTATGGTGTTGAATTACACTAGTGTTCTCTGGGTCACGTGTGTTCTCACGAGGAAGTCTGATACCCCACTAATGTCTTTCAGCCCACTTGAGATAATTACGTATAAGTGGCGTTGTAATGCGCCGAATCAGTCGGACCTCCGCGCAACATTTGTTTAACGTCAGCAGAACTCGTAGTGACTGTAATCACGACCCCTCGGATGCGTGATGAACGACCGCAACATCAGAACCAAACGCTAATGATGCCCTGGAATGTGCCCGAAATATCCGAGCGCGGCCTTTCTGAGCGTTTAAAGAAGATTAATGGAGGACACCTGATCTGGGCTTTTAGGAGGAACTAATGCGGGTCCGGTTCAGGCTGATGTCAAACACACACCGCTCCTCTGAGGGCCGATAAACACACGCTGAACACGCCGGTCTCCCGCTAATGGAATGATTGGTGGATTTCCTGCGCGGTTCCTGATCAATTGGATAATAGAAGGTTGATTTTGCGTCTGTGTGTGTTTGGCCGGTTCAGGATTCTTGTTTAAATCTCCAGCCAAGGTTGGAAATTGGAAACAGGAGTTTGAGGTAAAAATGCCACCAGAATAAACCAGAATTCCAGAGAACGGGACAAACAAAAGTCCCCTGGAGAGAGTCTGGTGCTCTACACACACTTTAGGCCAAAGACTTTACCGTTTACATTTTTTTTAAAATCAGAATGGTATTACGCTTTTGTGTGTGTGTGTGAACACACGCACACACTCTCGCACTCTCACTCACAAACACAAACACATACACACACACTTACACAGTCGTTCACTCGACAGGGAACATCTGAAACCCTTCAGTACACACACACACACACACACACACACACACTCACTCACAAACACACACACACACACACACTCACACAGTCGTTCACTCGACAGGCAACATCTGAAACCCTTCAGTACACACACACACACACACACACACACTCTCACTCACTCACAAACACACACACACACACTCACACAGTCGTTCACTCGACAGGGAACATCTGAAACTCTTCAGTACACACACACACACACACACTCTCTCTCACACACACACACACACACACACACACTTTCTCACTCACTCAACTCACACACACACACACACACACATTAAGTGTTGAGTTGATGTTTGCTGTTAATGATTGTGTTCAGAGATGCGCTGATGCACGTCCAACATCTGACCTGCTATAGTTTAATTAATTGTTATGGTTATTATTGCACCAGTGGGTCAGGAGTTTCTGAAGATGATTGTGTTGATTATTAGAAATTGATTTCATAAAGCTCTTGAGGAAGTTACGAATGAAGCGACATTGAGTTTATTTCTTTTGAAAGTGCATTCTTCCGTTCATGGAAAACCATAAAACCGTTTGTGGGAAAATTATGAAATTTGGCACACAGATAGAGGACAGTCCCAACATTAACCACAACGAATTAAGAGTCTCGATCTCATTCCCTCTAGCGCCACCATCTGTCCAAAGTCGGGAAACACAAAATTTTTTCCCTCTGATTCTTTGCTCAAGACGATTCGATTGCAACTGTTTGTTGCATTGAATTGAAATCTGTTTTCTCCCAAATTGTCTCTTTTTGCTGTTGTGAAATATAGTTGAGTTAGTGGCATTAGTTCATCATGCTGCATGTCTCAGTCCATCATTATGCGGATCACACATGTATTCGTCATATATTCAGAGCATGAGCCGCTGAGAAACACCTGACCTTCACAACACTGATTCTACATTGTTTACTGTACAAAGAAACAAAAATGCCCTCAAAATTAGGCATGAACTGAACAGACACAATAAATGAATAGGGAAATTCATAATGATGTAATTGCTTTGTGTTATAGTTTGAGTTTGTTTTTCATGACAGCCACTAATTCACCTCAAAAACATTTTACAAATGTAGTTTATTGAGGATGATTCCAGTGTTTCATCGGTCTAATCTGACGAGCTTTACAGCACGACAGATGAATAGAGTTTGATTGACACACGACCTTCGACATCAACAAGAAATGAGAAATGTTTCTCCATGCTTTATAAAGCCTGTCCCTCTTAACTCAACACATCTATATGATGGCAGGTTGCATTTTATTATTTGTTTATGATTATTAATAATAATAATAATAATAAACAAATTGTTAATAAATATATATTATTGATTATAATAATTATAAAATATGAACACATTAACCTATTCAATGTAGGTCACTGGATAATAGCACCAGCCAAATGCATGGATATTAATGTAATTGTTTAGCATATTTTAGGGTCTATGCAGTTCATGTCTCATTAATAGAGATTGTTTGATTTTAAGGACATGTTTGTCTACTAGAGTTTGCTAAACAGTTTTTTTTATGTCTAATTGTGTGTTTGTCTGATACAGAACCCAAGCAACAATAGTGTGTAAATACACACACACTCAAAATATGCTCCAATAATCCTTGCTTTATTTAATATTTAGATTTTTTAAAATTGTTTTAAGGACATGTTTGTCTACTAGAGTTTGCTAAACAGTTTTTTAATGTCTAATTGTGTGTTTGTCTGATACAGAACCCGTAGACTTCTCTCGGTGTGTTTTTTCACATGCATTTGTGTGTTTGTTGTTGTTTTGAGCGAGGAGATCAAGCCGTGTCATTGGTTCGTTTAAGATAACGATGCTAAAAGACTCGGCCTTTGATTCGCTGTTCTCACAGAAACTGAAAATCAACCACAGAAACAAACAGATGAAAGAACAGCGTGTGGAGAAAACAGAAAACGGACATGAAACGCGCTCACACAAAACACGAAGTGACATTTCCTCAGTAACAGAGAGTGTGTGTTTCAGTCTGACACGTTTATTGATGGACGCAAACGCACTCGACTGGTTTTCCTTCAAATCCTTCTTCAGTCGTTCTTCATGTTGTGGTCATTCACGTGTCATCTCGTTAACAGAAGATATGAGAAGTGTTTTCTAAAGTTCATATTTACCATCTTAACTGTCCTATGGTACATTGCATTTTACTATACTGTATGTGTTTTAGAATTATTAAATAAACTAATTATTTATTTACAAAAATTATAATAAAAGCAATCAATTCATCTTAAATTGCATTTGTGGCCCATCATAAACATGCTTTGATTTTCATGAATCTGAAAGTTGTATATGAACTTGAAACTTTTCAGTCTGATTGAAGTGTGATTGAAATTGTGAATAAAATAAGGATTATTGGAGTTAATACAATACCAGAGTTTACCTGCAATTTCTGAGGGAAAATTAATTTAGAGTTTATATAAATGTCAAAACTTTTTTTTCTTCTTTTTTTTAACAATGAAACGGCAAGTAACACATTGAATTAAATGTGAAATAGGAAAACTGAAAGGATTCTGATTAAACTTTTGATCAGTTTAATGCAGTATCCTTGATTAATAAAACTGCTAATTTCTTATACAACAATAGTATGTAAATACACACACACACACACACACACACACACACTCAAAATAAATTATTTTAAAAAGTATTTGCAAACATTATCCGTGCAGTATCCTTAATTCTTTGCAGGTAGGCTATATTGTAGAACTGATGCCAATAAAATACTGGAAAACTGAAATTGCATTTTCTTATCAAATATGCTCTTTTCTTTTCTTTTTTTTTACAGTATTCAAATGATTTCTACAGTGAATATTCAGTGTCCTCCTCTGACCAGTAATAATGTAAAAATAAAATTGTGTTTCCACAAAAAAACAGTTTTCAACATTGATAATAATCATAAATGTTTCTTGATCATAATATTAATGATTTCTGAAGGATCATGTGACACTGAAGACTGGAGTAATGATGCTGAACATTCAGCTTTGATCACAGGAATAAATTACACTTTACTGTATATTCACATAGAAAACAGTTGATTTACATCGTAATAATATTTCACATTTTTACAGTATTTTTGATCAGCCTTGGTGAACATAAAAGACTTAAAAAAGCCCAAGCTTTGAACAGAATATGATCTCAAATGGTCTTTATCAGTGTTTTGTGTGAGTATTTCTGTAATTAAACTCGCTCTCGACTCGCTCTCGTGATTTCCCCAGTTCCACACGATTACAATGAGAATCAATATAAAGTGAGTCTGTAAGTAAAAGAGTTTAATGATTGAGATTTCAGATTGAACGCTGTGTAACTGCGTCAGACGTGTTTCATCAACTCATCTTCGAAGCTGGAACTGCTTTTACTGGCGTTAGACGTTAGTTCTCCGCTCAGATGACATCCATTAAACTCCACATAAACATCAATATATTCAATCATAGAAACGCTCAAACGCATCTAAAGCTGCACATCAGTTACCTTATAAACACACGCATCCAGTCTCTTGCAGACCGTTTCATTTAAACTGTTAAAGAGTGATTGTGCGCAGAAAAAAAAGATTCAGATTTTAGCGAGAAAATATTAATAGTTTACCGCAAGTCTACTTTTCACACTATTAAAGAACATCTAAAGAAGTGCTTTGACAAATCAGGCGTGTAAACGTTTTTCTTAGTAATTATAGTAATGTGTTTTGGGAATTGTTTTTGTTTTTTTTAGTAGTGTTGTGTGTATAGTTTTTAGTATAGTATTTGTGTGTGTGTGTGTGTGTGTGTGTGTGTGTGTGTGTGTGTTCCTGCCTAGGGACTATGGACGTAAATTAGCAATGTTGCTGTAATCCGGCTTGTTTACATTGTGTATTTTGTACAAATGTTCATTAACATGCTTTGTCCCTATCAAATAAAGACAAACTAAAACTGAAATGAGTGTTTCTGTCTTGTTTTCCAGCACAAATATCGAAACATTCTTAAATCAAGAGACTTTTACTGGAGAAGCAAAATTATATTTTGATATTAAGATATGTTAAGACTTGTTTTTGGAAATGAACTGAGATTTTGCTTAAAACCAAGAAAAAAAAATCTGCCAATGGAGTCAGAAAATAATCTTAATTCCAAGGGAAAACAAAATTATTTTTCTGACTCCATTGGCAGATATTTTTTTCTTTATTTTAAGCAAAAACTTCCTTCTTTTTAATTGATTATTTAGAAAGCATGACTCGTCATTTTGCTTCTCCAGTAAATTCGTCTAGTTGTTAATGTGTAGGTGTTTGTGCTGGAAAACGAGACACTGAGAAGAACATCATGTTTGCAGTGTGTGTTTTGCTGTAATGTGTGTGTGTTTCTCAGGAGAGACGACGCATTATTGGTTTTCACTATTTAAAACCCAAATGGACTTTGGAGGATTCATTATGTCCTCATCTCAGCACTGACCCCAACAGCCATAAAAATGATTGTGCAATATTTATTTTACGACATTGAAAATTCATAACTTTTCACCGGCGCCCTGAAGGACGTATAAAAGTAAAGGAGGAGAATTCATGTGGTATTGAACATGTGTTCTCAGGGAACTCGTAAAAGCTCTCGGTTTCAGCAGCAAATCAGCATAACAGGACCAGTGAGATCCAGCGAATCACGTCACACCTGTGTGTGTGTGTTCTGCTGTGTCCGCCTGTATCCGTGTGTGTGTGTGTGTGTGTTTTGCTGTGTCCGCCTGTATCAGTGTGTGTGTGTGTGTGTGTGTGTGTGTGTGTGTTCTGCTGTGTCCGCCTGTATCCGTGTGTGTGTGTGTGTGTGTGTGTGTGTTTTGCTGTGTCCGCCTGTATCAGTGTGTGTGTGTGTGTGTGTTCTGCTGTGTCCGCATGTATCCGTGTGTGTGTGTGTTCTGTTGTGTCCGCCTGTATCCGTGTGTGTGTTCTGCTGTGTCCGCCTGTGTGTGTGTGTTCTGCTGTGTCCGCCTGTATCAGTGTGTGTGTGTGTGTTCTGCTGTGTCCGTCTGTGTGTGTGTGTTCTGCTGTGTCCGCCTGTATCTGTATCTCTCTGTGTGTGTGTGTGTGTGTGTGTGTGTGTGTGTGTGTGTGTGTGTGTGTGTGTGTGTTCTGCTGTGTCCGCCTGTGTGTGTGTGTTCTGCTGTGTCCGCCTGTATCTGTATCTCTCTGTGTGTGTGTGTGTGTGTGTGTGTGTGTGTGTGTGTGTGTGTGTGTGTGTGTGTGTGTGTGTGTTCTGCTGTGTCCGCCTGTATCTGTATCTCTGTGTGTGTGTTCTGCTGTGTCCGCCTGTATCAGTGTGTGTGTGTGTGTTCTGCTGTGTCCGTCTGTATCTGTATCTCTGTGTCTGTGTGTGTGTGTGTGTGTGTGTGCGCGTGTGTTCTGCTGTGCACATTATTTGTTAGCAGGTTTATTAGGCTGCTGTCACTTTAAGACCTGACGCACGGATCCATTACACTGTTACACATGCGTTTTCTGTTTACTTTCACTTAAGACAGACTGACTGTGCTTACCAAGACTGGTATTTACATGATTTTGTGTGTATTTGACTGTTTAAAGGAATATTTCACTTAAAAATGAAAATTCTGTCATCATTTACTCTCCCTCAAGTTGTTTAAAACCTGTATGAATTTCTTTCTTCTGCTGAACACAAAAGTAGAAATTTTGAAGAATGTCGGTAAACGAACAGTAGATGGATCCCATAATATTTTTATTTTATTTTTTTACTATGGAAGTCAATGGGGTCCAACAACTGTCTGGTTGCCATCATTCTTCAAAATATCTTCTTTTGTGTTCATGCAGGTTTGAAACAACTTTAGGGTGAGTAAATGATGACACGATTTCACTTTTAAGTATATTATTCCTTATTGCATTTAAAGCAGGACAAATAACTCAATTTAGTTTTGAGAGGTGACTTTATGTGCGCTCTCTTTTGGTGTGAGCACAAAATATGTGGATGAGTGAAAGTATGCTCAATCCCTCACTAAAATTCAAGATCTGTAACACCAACAATATTCATCCAGAGCAAATGAGTGAGTGGAGGCGGGTTTGTGTGTCAACTCGCTTACATTGTAGAATATAAAAAGTATTTTTTTCTCTTCGTGTTGTGTGATAACTGTGGTAAAACCCATATGGTGTTTATTGCTAGTGTTGGAAAGGTAAATGCATGAGATAAATATTCCACCTCAGAGCATTAGCATTAGCGTTAGCCACACTGTCCCAGAAACAGAAGTTTTATTTCAGGGTTGCAGATGATCGGATCTCCTGGTTGCTCATAACAGCCTCTGATATTTCGCTCGTAAATCTCCAGTGACGCTGCGACTGGTTTAGCTGACGTCTCCTGACTGCGTTTGCTGTTGTTTCTCTGCTCTTGTATAACGTGCTAATCTCGAGCCCTGAAATTGGCATGTGCTAACGGCCCCACAGGAGGTAATAACCGCGGCGCAGGGCTTTATGTGGCTCTTATTACGGCCCCGGTGACTAATGCACACGATACACTTTTATATGCACCTTGTTTTTATATCCCTCTTGTTTCTCTCTTTGTGAGGAACACATGAGCTAGGCATCCTGGGTAAATTGCACAGATATTTCATGTTCACTGCAAAAAAAATGACATTTTTCCTTCTATTTTTGTCTTGTTTTCCAGCACAAATATCTAAACATTCTCAAATCAAGATACGACTGAAAATGTTAAGTCTCATTTTCTGAAAAATGTATTGAAGTTAAGTGACTTCATGTATGTGCGTTCATGTAGTGTGTAATAGAGCTGTTTGTGAATGTAAAAGCTCTGCAAAGTTTCACAGATTAAAGTGCAGATAAATTGAGTTTTTGTCTCCTAAAAGAAAGAAGTGATTTTGAAAATGTGTAGGTTTGTAACTAATTTGCATAATTCCAGCCTCTGGTCTTGATTGGCTGATCAGCATCTCTTAGCTCCGCCCCCAAACACTAGTGTATCTGAGACTGGAAGAGTTTGGTTTGTTGTTCATGTCAAGAAGACGCTGTTTTCTGAGATTGATACGGTAAAAAACACGCCGTCGTCACTGTTCGTATCGCTGTGATCAAGAGCTGAGACTCAGATATGATGATGAGCGTTTGGATTCTGACCAATCACAGCAGAGCAGCTCTCAGAGAGGCGGGGCTTAGAGAGACACTGAGAGAAAAGAGCTGATGCTGTAATATTATGTGTTTTTTTGGCCTGTGATGCTTGTAAATCTACTTTATAGGCTAAATATGACCCTTTAAAATAGCATAATAGTGTTTTTTTTATATATACAGTACTGTGCAAAAGTTTTAGATCGGTAAGATTTTTTATGTTTTTAAAAGAAGTCTCTTCTGCTCACCAAGGCAGCAATTATTTGATAAAAAATACAAAAAAACAGTAATATTGTGAAATATTTTTACAATTTAAAACAGCGGTTTTCTATGTGAATATACAGTAAAGTGTAATTTATTCCTGTGATCAAAGCTGAATGTTCATCATCATTACTCCAGTCTTCAGTGTCACATGATCCTTCAGAAATCAGTATAATATGATGATTTGATGCTCAAGAAACATTTATGATTATTATCAGTGTTGAAAACAGTTTTTTACATTTTTATTTCATTATGCTATGATGAATAGAAACTAAAAAAGAACAGCATTTATCTGAAATCTAAAGCTTTTGTAACATTAAACTCTACCCTTCAAAAGTTTGGGGTCAGTAAGAATTAAAATTTTATTTTTGGGGGAAAGAAATATAATAAATCAATACTTTTATTCATCAAGGATGAGTTAAATTGATCAAAAGTTACAGTAAAGACATTTATAATGTTAGAAAATATTCTATTTTAAATAAACGCTGTTCTTTTGAACTTTCTATTCATCAAAGAATTTTGAAAAAAAAATTGTACACAACTGTTTTCAACATTGAAAATAATAATGAATGTTTTTTGAGCATCAAATCATCATATTATCCTGATTTCTGAAGGATCATGTGACACTGAAGACTGGAGTAATGATGATGAACATTCAGCTTTGATCACAGGAATAAATTACACTTCACTATATATTCACATAGAAAACCGCTGTTTTAAATTGTAATAATATTTCACAATATTACTGTTTTTTTTATTTATTTTTTTTATCAAATAATTGCAGCCTTGATGAGCAGAGAGACTTCTTTTAAAAACATAAAAAATCTTACCGATCTAAAACTTTTGCACAGTACTGTATGTATATATATATATATATATATATATATATATATATATTTTTTTTTTTTTTTTTCAGGAAACGTGATTTTGCTTCTCAGGTAATTGTACTGGAATACAAACTAATACTGAGTAAGAACATCTAGCTGTGCACTGAAGCGATGTGCGTCGTGGTTTCACAGGTGTTTCACACACTGAAACAGGTGTACGTGTGAAATCAGGAGTGTGTGGCTGGTGATCCGGCGTGATGGAGTGTGTGTTGACGGCTGGTTGTGACAGTGTGAGAGAGTGTTTAATGGTTTGAAACCCTGCTGTGCGCACTGGGACCGCAGTGACAGACTCGTGTGTGTGTGTGTGTGTGAGATGTGCTTGACAGGCCGTCCGGGATCGGCCGCACTCCTAATTGTTCTGCGTTAGGTTTCGGTGGAAGTGCACTTTTTGCTCATGAAACATTCAGAAAGTTTTCATCGGGAAGTTGCTCGAAACTTTCACACTGTCGGCTGGTGCAGAACGACAGCTGATCCACAGAACATTTGGAGGAAGTGAAGTTGGTTGTCAAACTCAGTTTCTGCCTAGTTTGAGTATTTGGGGAGTTTTCTCCCTCAAAAACAGCACCAAATTTCTGTGGTATGAATTTATTGTGTTTCATTTATTTATTTGATAATTTTCTATATAATTTATTTATTTATTACTTATTCTATTTTATATAATAAAATGTATAATTTATTAATTACATTTTAATTTCGTTTTTATTAATTAATATGTATTCTCTAATCATATTATGCAACAAATATTAGCACATGTATGTGCTGCATATTATTTAATTATGAGTACATTAAAATGATTTAATTAGGTGGTGTCTCCCCCCCCCCCCCCCCACACACACACACACAAACAGCACCAAAATTATGTGGTATGAATTTATTTTGTTTCATTTCTTTATTTTATTGTTTTTTATTATTTTTTATATTAAAATAAATGTTAATATTTATTATTAAAATATTATTTATTTTAATAATACACATTTTTTATTTCTCTTTTTTTAAATTATCAAATATATAATTTATTTTTTCTTTTTTCTTTCATTTATAATTTTTTTTATTAATTAATAAGTTTTCTCTAATCATATTATGCAACAAATATTAGCACATGAGTACCTTGGAATGGATTTATCATGCCAGTTTTTAAGCAGACTGTTATTGTTTGTATTAAGAACTGTTCTGAAAGCAGCATTATAGATTTCCATGGCGATGCATCATTGTCACTTGATACTGTTATGTATCTTTTTAATTATTTGTTTTTGTATTGGTCTTTGATTTTGACACTTGTGCTCTAAAAGAGATTGAATGTGTGTTTTTTGAATTTCTAGTCTAATAATCTGACTTGAGCGGGTGAGTTGGGAGTGTGTGTTCATGCAAATTCAGCACATTGACTGAAAGCAGCGTCACACACTCAGACGTATCAGCCGTAACACACAATAACCAGAGCATTTACCCAGAAGCCCTCGCTGAGGAGAAATTGCCCCCATCAGACGCCATTATCATCTGTCTTTCTCATATGAAAATAGGCCATGAAATATTGATTCTGTGAAAAACGGCTTTGGAAATACAGAACTTGAGATTTATTCAGATCATTATGATACATTCTTCATTTAACTCACCAGATACCTGCGTTCTTGCTATAGATGCACGTTGTACGTTTTTATCAGAAACAGTTTAATGATCCATATTTATAGAACCTTAACTAGTCAAATCCACGTCCATCCGTATTATATTTTGATGCATTTTTATTTTTATTTAAAATCAGTAGCTTTTTAGTGAGATTCATTTGCAGTCACAATTTTATAGGAATG
>JAULUF010000042.1:36800000-36802500 GCA_031834385.1 Semotilus atromaculatus | reverse complement strand
AAATCTTCTGGGGAACAAGAGCGAAACTCAGAGAGACTCTTCAGAGCTTTACTAACTCTCACCCCTCGCTACACACACACACACACACACACACTAACTCTCATCCCTCGCTACACACACACACACATACATACACACACTTACCCTCATCCCTCGCTCTACCTGTCTCTAACACACACACACTCTAACCCTCATCCCTCGCTCTACCTGTTTCTAACACACACACACTAACCCTTATCCCTCGCTCTACACACACACATACACACACACACACACACACGTACACACACACACACACACACACACTCTAACCCTCATCCCTCGCTCTACCTGTCTCTAACACACACACACACACACACACTCTAACCCTCATCCCTCGCTCTACACACACACACACATACACACACTAACTCTCATCCCTCGCTCTACACACACACACACACACACTCTAACCCTCATCCCTCGCTCTACCTGTCTCTAACACACACACACTAACCCTCATCCCTCACTCTACACACACACATACACACACACACACACTAACCCTCATCCCTCACTCTACACACACACACTAACCCTCATCCCTCGCTCTACCTGTCTCTAACACACACACACACACACCTCCTCTCAATGTCAGCTTCTCTCTCACACACACACTCACACTCATGCACAGTCAAAACACACACACACACACCTCCTCTCGCTGTCAGCTTCTCTCATCTCACACTCACTCACTCACTCACTCTTACTCACACACACACACACACACACACACACACACACACACACTCTCACTCACTCACTCAAACACACACACTCTCACTTACTTTATTTGACACTCTGTTTCACAATTCATATCCAATTCAAATCAGCAATTAAATTGAAATTGAAATGTTTCCTCCGCAGTGTGTGTTATCAGTGTGTTGAACATTGAGTGTGTGTGAGCCGGAGCGAGGTCTGAGGGGGGGTTCCACACGGACTCATTGGGGTTTTCATTGCAAACACAGGAAACAATCCACAGTGCAATCGTAGTGATTGTGTTCACTTGATCCTTTTTTATTCTGTAATTGAATGTGTTGGTGGAGCGGGAAGTCCCTGATGGAGGAGAAATCCAACAGGAATCAGAGTTTGTGATTATTATTATTATTATTATTGTGGCCAATATCATTATTATTGTGGCCAATATCATTACACTCATGCTGGAACATTGTGGAAGTTTCCTGCTTTTAAATGAGTTCATGAAATGTCACGATTCTCCTGTCAATGTACAGATTAATCTTCATCTTCATCAAATCATATTTGTGTGTAAATGAGGAGATTGTAATGTAATGAACTTGTGTTTTCATGCAAATGCAGTTACTGTAGTTTCATACAAGTTTTTGATCGGTAAGATTTGTAATGGTTTTAAGTCTCTTCTGCTCACCGAGTGTGCATTTATTTGATTAAAAATACAAAATATACAGTAAAAATAGTGAAATATTATTCTAATGTAAATCAGCTGTTCTGTGAATATACAGTAAAGTGTAATTTATTCCTGTGATCAAAGCTGAATGTTCATCATCATTACTCCAGTCTTCAGTGTCACATGATCCTTCAGAAATCAGGATAATATGATGATCTGATGATCACGAAACATTTATGATTATTATCCGTGTTGATACAGTTATTTAACCTTTTATATCAGGATTCTTTGATGAATAGAAAGTTCAAACGAACAGAATTTATCTGACATAATTTAACACTACTGTTCAAACATTTGGGGTCAGTAAGAATTGTATTAAATTTTTTGGGTGGAAATAAATAAAATAAATGAATATTTTTATTAATCAAGGACGCATTAAATTTATCAAAAGTGACAGTAAAGACATTTATAATGTTACAAAAGGTTCTATTTCAAATAAATGCTGTTCTTTTGAACCTTCTATTCATCAAAAAAAAACTAATTGTACACAAGTGTTTTCAACATTGATAATAATCATAAATGTTTCTTGATCATCATATTAATGATTTCTGAAGGATCATGTGACACTGACACTTTGATCTCAGGAATAAATTACACTTTACTATATATTCACATAGAAAACAGATATCTAAAATTTTATTAATATTAAATAATATTTCTGCCCCCCCCCCCCATATTTTTAATAAAATAAATGCAGCCTTGTTGATCAGAAGAGACTTCTTTAAAAACTCGAACAGATCAAAACCCTTTGACAGCAGTGAGTGTATATGAAGCAGATTCATCATGAGTTTTAACAAATATTAATATTAATATCCAGCGAGTCAGCGGTTGTTCAGGGATGGACTCGTGTGTCTCTGGCGTGTTGGTTTATGCGCCGGTGCAGGTGTGTGTTCAGGACACATGAGGATTACAGTATGATTGTGTGTGTGTGTGTTTATATATATGTATAACACACATGCACACATAAAAGTAATATAAACATAATTTATTCAAAGGGCATGTTTTAGTGATACTTTTTGCTTGCTTATATAGTACTGG
>JAULUF010000042.1:36790000-36795000 GCA_031834385.1 Semotilus atromaculatus | reverse complement strand
TTTTTCATGGCAAACAGGATCATAAGTGGCAGTTTATCCAGCAGATCCAGAAGGTCTTCCTCAAATTAGCCGTGACCTTTTCATCACTGCCTGCGTTAACCCTCTCCTTACGCTATTCCTTTCTTTTCCTTTTCAACTCCAGTTTCTTTCTATTTGTTTTAATATTACTGTGATCTTTTTTTGTATGGGAGAACCATAACTCTATGTGGGAATTTAGAAGTGATGAATCAGATGACCAGTTCATCAGATGGAGATCTCACTAGGGGGTTTGAGTGGATATTACTGTTGCTAGGGGGTTTCTAGGGTGTTTTGAGTGGATATTACTGTTGCTAGGGGGTTTCTAGGGTGTTTTGAGTGGATATTACTGTTGCTAGGGGGTTTCGGGGGTTTCGAGTAGTTAAGGGGTTTTGAGTGGATAATAGTGTGTTACCAGGAGGTTTCTAGGTTGTTTTGAGTGGATATTACTGTGTTACCAGGAGGTTTCTAGGGTGTTTTGAGTGGTTGTTAATGGGTTTTGAGTGATTATTATTGTGTTTCTAGGAGGTTGCTAGTGTGTTTAGTTGTTAAGGGGTTTTAAATGGATATTACTGTGTTGCTAGGAGGTTTCTAGGGTGTTTTCGGTGGTTGTTAAGGGGTTTTGAGTGAATATTACTGTGTTGCCAGGAGGTTTCTAGGGTGTTTTGAGCGGATATTACTGTGTTGCTAGGAGGTTTCTAGGGTGTTTTGGGTGGTTGTTAAGGGGTTTTGAGTGAATATTAGTATGTTGCCAGGAGGTTTCTAGGGTGTTTTGGGTGGTTGTTAAGGGGTTTTGAGTGAATATTAGTGTGTTGCTAGGAGGTTTCTAGGGTGTTTTGAGTGGATATTAGTGTGTTACCAGGAGGTTTCTAGGGTGTTTTGAGTGGATATTAGTGTGTTACCAGGAGGTTTCTAGGGTGTTTTGAGTGGATATTAGTGTGTTACCAGGAGGTTTCTAGGGTGTTTTGAGTGGATATTAGTGTGTTACCAGGAGGTTTCTAGGTTGTTTTGAGTGGATATTAGTGTGTTACCAGGAGGTTTCTAGGGTGTTTTGAGTGGATATTACTGTGTTGCTAGGAGGTTTCTAGGGTGTTTTGGGTGGTTGTTAAGGGGTTTTGAGTGAATATTAGTGTGTTGCCAGGAGGTTTCTAGGGTGTTTTGAGTGGATATTAGTGTGTTACCAGGAGGTTTCTAGGGTGTTTTGAGTGGATATTAGTGTGTTACCAGGAGGTTTCTTGGTTGTTTTGAGTGGATATTACTGTGTTGCTAGGAGGTTTCTAGGGTGTTTTGGGTGGTTGTTAAGGGGTTTTGAGTGAATATTACTGTGTTGCTAGGAGGTTTCTAGGGTGTTTTGGGTGGTTGTTAAGGGGTTTTGAGTGAATATTAGTGTGTTGCCAGGAGGTTTCTAGGGTGTTTTGAGTGGATATTAGTGTGTTACCAGGAGGTTTCTAGGGTGTTTTGAGTGGATATTACTGTGTTACCAGGAGGTTTCTAGGGTGTTTTGAGTGGTTGTTAATGGGTTTTGAGTGATTATTATTGTGTTTCTAGGAGGTTGCTAGTGTGTTTAGTTGTTAAGGGGTTTTAAATGGATATTACTGTGTTGCTAGGAGGTTTCTAGGGTGTTTTCGGTGGTTGTTAAGGGGTTTTGAGTGAATATTACTGTGTTGCCAGGAGGTTTCTAGGGTGTTTTGAGCGGATATTACTGTGTTGCTAGGAGGTTTCTAGGGTGTTTTGGGTGGTTGTTAAGGGGTTTTGAGTGAATATTAGTATGTTGCCAGGAGGTTTCTAGGGTGTTTTGGGTGGTTGTTAAGGGGTTTTGAGTGAATATTAGTGTGTTGCTAGGAGGTTTCTAGGGTGTTTTGAGTGGATATTAGTGTGTTACCAGGAGGTTTCTAGGGTGTTTTGAGTGGATATTAGTGTGTTACCAGGAGGTTTCTAGGGTGTTTTGAGTGGATATTAGTGTGTTACCAGGAGGTTTCTAGGGTGTTTTGAGTGGATATTAGTGTGTTACCAGGAGGTTTCTAGGTTGTTTTGAGTGGATATTAGTGTGTTACCAGGAGGTTTCTAGGGTGTTTTGAGTGGATATTACTGTGTTGCTAGGAGGTTTCTAGGGTGTTTTGGGTGGTTGTTAAGGGGTTTTGAGTGAATATTAGTGTGTTGCCAGGAGGTTTCTAGGGTGTTTTGAGTGGATATTAGTGTGTTACCAGGAGGTTTCTAGGGTGTTTTGAGTGGATATTAGTGTGTTACCAGGAGGTTTCTTGGTTGTTTTGAGTGGATATTACTGTGTTGCTAGGAGGTTTCTAGGGTGTTTTGGGTGGTTGTTAAGGGGTTTTGAGTGAATATTACTGTGTTGCTAGGAGGTTTCTAGGGTGTTTTGGGTGGTTGTTAAGGGGTTTTGAGTGAATATTAGTGTGTTGCCAGGAGGTTTCTAGGGTGTTTTGAGTGGATATTAGTGTGTTACCAGGAGGTTTCTAGGGTGTTTTGAGTGGATATTAGTGTGTTACCAGGAGGTTTCTTGGTTGTTTTGAGTGGATATTACTGTGTTGCTAGGAGGTTTCTAGGGTGTTTTGGGTGGTTGTTAAGGGGTTTTGAGTGAATATTACTGTGTTGCTAGGAGGTTTCTAGGGTGTTTTGAGTGGTTGTTAATGGGTTTTGAGTGATTATTATTGTGTTTCTAGGAGGTTGCTAGTGTGTTTAGTTGTTAAGGGGTTTTGAGTGAATATTAATGTGTTGCTAGGAGGTTTCTAGGGTGTTTTGGGTGGTTGTTAAGGGGTTTTGAGTGAATATACTGTGTTTCTAGGAGGTTTCTAGGGTGTTTTAAGTGGTTACTAGGTTTTGAGTGATTATTACAGTGTTGCTAGGAGGTTGCTAGTGTGTTGAGTAGTTGTTAAGGGGTTTTGAGTGAATATTACTGTTGCTAGGAGGTTGCTAGGGTGTTTTGGGTCATTGTTAAGGGGTTTTGAGTGCATATACTGTGTTGCTAGGAGGTTTCTAGGGTGTTTTAAGTGGTTACTGGGTTTTGAGTGATTATTACGGTGTTGCTAGGAGGTTGCTAGTGTGTTGAGTAGTTGTTAAGGGGTTTTGAGTGAATATTACTGTTGCTAGGAGGTTGCTAGGGTGTTTTGATTTTTTGTTAAGGGTTTTTGTGTGTGTATTAGTGCGTTATGTGGTTGCTGGTGTACTCTGAGTGGCTTGCATGTGTTTTCTTCCTGGCCAATATCATTTTACTTTGAATATGTCTTTTGTTTGTTTATGAATATGCTGTATTGTAGCACCGTATTGTTGATCTGTTGTTGTGCTGGTGGCATTTGATTCAGTCAGTGTCCCTCACAAGGGGGCAGACTTGTTCTCTCTCCCTCTCTCTCTCTCTCTCTCTCTCTCTCTCTCTCTCTCTCCCTCTCTCTCTCTCTCTCTCCCTCTCTCCCTCTCCCTCTCTCTCTCTCTCTCTCCCTCTTTCTCTCTCCCCCCCTCTCTCTCTCTCTCTCTCTCTCTCTCTCTCTCCCTCTCTCTCTCTCTCTCTCTCTCTCTCTCTCTCGCTCTCTCTCTCTCTCTCTCTCTCTCTCTCTCTCTCTCTCTCATATCAGGGGTGTGGCTGTCAATTGTTCATCTTTGATCATATATAATATAATATTTGTTCCTTAATAATCTTTTTCTGTTTAAACTGATGGATGCAAACCTTTAATAGCCTTTAGACAGTAAGACAAGATCTCATTATACTGGTTCATTGATTCTACGTGGGTCTTTGGGTCACAAATGTGCTTGACGTTTTTATGGATTCATTTGTTAAAAAAAAATAAAAAAAAAAACATATTTTATAATAGGACTGTGTATTTACCCACCATAGACATTAATCACAATAACAAGGTTTGGTTCAGATTACTGCTCAACACATGCGAGTTTTCAATGGCAGATTGTTAAACTATTACCCACAGTCCTCAGTATGTGCTTAGTCCTAGTTATTTATCATCATCAATAACCATATATGTCATCATAACCCATTAGAATGAATGATGAGATGGATTGGCTGATGGTCTAATGGAAAAACATTTAAACTATAAAATGATGTTCAAAAGAGTGAAATCTGTCAGATAATGTTATTTAGAAAGTCAAATCAGTTGATGTGATCGTGTCTGTGTTCAGTGTGAGTGATCAACACGTCACGCCTGAAGTAGGCTATTTTGGCTGGTTGCTAGGGTGTTGCTAAGAGGTTGCTATGGTGTTGTGTGTGGTTGCTATGTTGCAGATGTATTGTGTGTCTGTGGTGTGAGGCGGGTCTCTGCTCGATCACCAGAATGGACTCCATTAATGTAATGAGTTTTAAATTTATGGTGAAGGTGTGTCAGGGTTGTGCAGTAACATCAGGATGAGCCGCGTAAATCAATGAGCTTTTAGCAGTGACCGCCACTGATCCCTGATCAGATCATGAGGCCCTCGTCTGCCAGGAGCAGATTCATACTGACACAGAGAGACATGTTATCAAGTGCTGTGAAAAAGCTCTCTGTATGTGTATTCTGTATGACACACACACACACAGAGAAACTCGTACACACACACTCACACATACATACACACACTCACTCACTCATAGTCATGCACACACACTCACACATACACACACTCACTCAGTCATACACACACACTCAAGCATGCACGCACGCACGCACACACACACACTCACAAACACACTCATGCACGCACGCACACACATATGCACGCATGCACAGACTCTCTCACACACACACACACACACTCACACCACACACACACCACACACACACAGAGAAACTCGTACACACACACTCACACATTCACACACTCACTCACTCACTCACTCAGTCATACACACACACTCAAGCATGCACGCACGCACGCACACACTCACAAACACACACATGCACGCACACACACACACATATGCACGCATGCACAGACTCTCACACACACACACACTCTCACACACACACTCTCACACTCACACGCACACA
>JAULUF010000042.1:36742500-36785000 GCA_031834385.1 Semotilus atromaculatus | reverse complement strand
GCTCCACGGTGTGTATCCTTGTTAAAAGGATCCTCCATCGCGCCTATAATAAGTCATGTGATCTCAGTTGGTGGTGTCCACCTGAGTTGACATCACTTTTTTAATGACGTACGTACGACTCGCATTTACTGAGGAATATCTGATTCGTCTGCTTACACGGCACACGCAAACGCACGTATCCGATTCATATCTGATTTATTACCACATATGAGTGAGGCCTGAATCCGATCTGAGAAAATCAGAATCCATGCGTTTTTTTTCTGCTTACACGTTCACCGGTAGGGCTGCACGATTTGGGGAAAATGTCATATTGCGATTATTGAGGTCAATATTGCGATTGCGATATAATAAACAAATGGTTTCATGAGTCAACTTACTTGGTTCTAAAGCAAAATGCACACACAGATTAGTGATACTTCTGTGTATTAATGTGTATTTCTCCACTCAAACTAGCAACGACAACTAAATGATTAATAACACCTTTATTAATGATCAATAAACATTGATGTCTGGATAAAAATGACATTAATTATAGCCATCCAACATTACAGTGATTCCATCATTACAAGTGAAAGCTTTTTAAAAACATTTTAGGCTTCAAAAAATATAACAGCTTTTAATTTAAGTAAACTTCAAACAATCCTCACATAAACCCATAATAAATGTCATATTTGCCCTTCCTGTCTAACAGGTAGGACATATACAGAAATTGAATAAAGTTATCAAACAGTTTGCATAAATTATAAATTATATATAAACTAGGCCATAATCCTTATTAAAGCTACAAAAGTTCTTTAGTCAAGAGCACCGAGTAATTTTCTCTGTCCCCTTTGTTCTTTGACCAACTTTACTGACAGAGCATTATTGGATGCTGGCCCTTTAAGAGCAGCCGCTGCTGACAGAGACGCGGATCTCACACGCGCCTCATTCTCTCACAACTCTTTACGTCCATCATAAGACTGCTCTTATGTTATGAAGATACTCGACAAAACGATAGTTTGGCATAATTTTGTGTGTTATTGTTCGTTCAAGCGCGAAAGAGAACTGTATTCTGGCGCGCGGTCTGTGCATGCGCATGAAGGCAAGATACTGGCCGCGCGCGTCAGTCAGGACATTCACAGACCGCGCGCTCTCTTTTGACTAGTCGTGCAAGAATGGTTTTCGCACGAATAAGAGCGGGATCATGTAACACTAGCCAAAGGATGATGAAAAATAACAGATGCTGCGTTAATTGCGTTAACAGCCCTATTTGTATATTTCATATAAAATCGCGGCATTTTGCGTCATATAATCGTATAGGGTTGACATCGCGATTACGATTGCGATATGATTAATCGTGCAGCACTGGTCACCGGTCGTATCCGATCTGAGCCACATGAGAGGAAAACATCGGATTTGGGTCACTTGAACCATGCGGCGTAAATGGGGCCTAAATCTCAATTTCGAAAAACTGACCCATGTTTTGTGGTCCAGGGTCACATATGGACACTAATGACACATATGAACATTAAACTTGCATGCAAATCCATCCCAGTGAACACACAACGCACCAGTTACACAACTCACTGCTAGTTTTGGTCATTTCATGCCTGAGTAACAGACTGATGGTGTCGAGGATGAAGGGATTCTTCAGAGATGAATGACCTCTTTCTTCAGATCAGTGATGGTCCGGGAGGAAACCAGTCTTTGCACGAGCAGAAACACTGACAGCGCAGGGATTGATATCAGTGCTGATATTTATAATTTAACAGGAACATTCTCATTCTAGTCAAGAATGCAATGAATGTTTTGAAGAATGTTCTGTGAACCGGATAGTTTTCTAACACTAAGAATTAATGCGTAATAAACTTTGCAGTTATCAGCTCAGATATAAATCTATCACACTGGAGAGGAAACTTTATATGATTTTATATTATAAATTTATGATTTTTTTTAAGTACATGTTAAATTGATCAAAAATGATTGATCAGAAACGGTTCTATTGAACTTTTTATTCATCAAAGAATCCTGAAAAATAAAATGTATCGTGGTTTCCACAAAAATATGAACTGTTAATAATCATAAATGTTTCTTGATCATCAGATCATCATATTATCCTGATTTCTGAAGGATCATGTGACACTGAAGACTGGAGTAATGATGATGAACATTCAGCTTTGATCACAGGAATAAATTACACTTTACTGTATATTCACAGAACAGCTGATTTAATAATATTTCACTGTTTTTACTGTATTTTTGGTCAAGTAAACACAGCCGTGGAAAGGATAAGAGACTTCTTTCAGAAACCCCAAACTTTTGCATGATAGTCTGTTTAAAATTGCAATTTTATGTGACTGTAAATAATTGTAAATGAAGATTTCAAAAGAGTTTATTGTAGTCATATTTTAGTAGTATTGCAGACATGAACTTAGCGATGCGATTGTGTCTCATGAATATTAATGAGGAGGCGTGTCCTTGCGCTCAGGCTTGTGTATGGAGGTGTATCAGAGCGTGTCTGTCTCAGGGGTCACTCGCTGACCTCTTGACCTCTGAGGTCCACATCCGCTGGGTCAGACCGGGTCACGATCCAAACACAGATGCCAGGACACTACAGGAGGTTGTTGGTGGTTGCCAGGGAGGTGTTGTGTGGTTGCTAGGGTGGATGCGCGCTGTAAGTATTAGTATTAGTGATGCTTGATTAGTAAACTCAGTTCAGAACAGGGGTTTAACTCCATACCATGTTAATCAAAACCATAAAAAAAAACATTTCATTACATGAAATAAAATAAACACAACTGAAATCAGTTTATTTTTTATTTTACTTTAACTAGTTCTCATTTTTGTTACTTGAAACAATATAAAGGAACCGTATTGCTCTACATGTGATTTTATTTTTTAGCATTTATATTATTATTTTTTTCATGTAGCACTTTGGGATTTACTTAAATATAAAGTGCTTTAGAAATTAAATTTATTCTTCTTCTTATTATTATTATTAAAAATGGTAACACTTTACAATGAGGTTTCATTTATTAACACTATTTAACATGGACTAACATTAAAACACTTAGTTATTAGTTACACTTACAATATTAGTTGGTATTAATTTCAGCATTTACAAAAACCTTTAAAAAAGTTGTATTTGTTAATATTAGTTAATGCACCGTGAACTAACATAATTATATTTATACTAACTAAAATAAACAAAGATTAATAAATGCTTTAAAAATATATGGCTCATTGTTTTACCATATGAAAAATGGTAACACTTTACAATAAGGTTCATTAACATAAAATAAGAATGAACAATACTTCTACAGCATTTATACATTTTAATATTAATTTCAACATTTACATTTATTTCAAGGTTGTATTTGTTAACATTAGTTAATGCACTGTGAACTAACATGAACAAACAATGAACAGCTGTATTTTTTATAAACTAACATTAACAAAGATGAATAAATACTGTAATGTGTTGCTCATGCTAATTAATACATTAACTAATGAACCTTATTGTAAAGTATTACCCGAAAAATTATACAAATGACAAAAAGACAGAAAAATAGCTAAAATTTTACTTGTGATTAAACTGAAAACAGAATTGAAAATTTTAAAGGAAATTACGATCCATCACAGTCTCATACTCACTCATGCCTGTCCTTGAGCGTGACCTTTTGACCCGTGACCCCACCGCCCCTAATGTGTGTTCCCAGCACATACGGTCTGCTGATCACAGTCTTCCTGAGGTTTCCATGGTGTTGTTTTGTAGTAAATCTGTGTGTCGCTGCGTGTGTTTTATCATCTTCAGTGCCGGAAACACTGCGATGCTTCAGACGAGAGAAACACACTCTCTCACACACACTCTCTCACACACAAATATATATATATTACTAACACCATATACATTGAACAGTTTATCTTCCATATATATATATATATATTTACATATACATTACAGATAATAACTATACACATATATACACATTAATATATGTACATATATACCTAAATACACATACACGCATATATACACATTACAATTATGATACACATATCCACACATTATTTACATCGAAAAATTGGAATATCGTGCAAAAGTTTGTGTATTTCTGTAAAAACTAATAAATTTAGTATATCAAGATCCCTCCCTCAGCCTTATATTGTTATATATTATTATTTATATGTATATATAATATATTCATCATTAGAATATGAAATGCTAGCATAACAGCACAGTGACACTAATGACCTCAAACTGTGTGTTTGTTGATGTTCCTCTTTAGTGTTTGTTCTAAACCTCCAACACTTATATTTAATAATTCTGTTATGAATTCGGAAAAACAAAACTACATTTACCTGAACTTCAACAATATTCTGTGCAAGCGCCACTATTTCCTTCTGAACATGCAATCAGATTTGATTATTGTCATTAATTATTAAATATTGTGGTTAATGGTGATTTATAAATGCAAAGGGTTCTGTTTGTAAAACAGAAATATATATTTAGCCTACTATAATATTTGGTAGACCTCTTAATGATGATCACGATCTTCTGTCTCTGATCATTTACACTCTTTTCTCCAGTAAAAGTCTTTGTGTAATTGTACAAACGTCGTCCTTCAGGCTCGAGCTTCACGAGACATCTGATTAATATACAGTAAACATAAGAATAACGTTGATATTGTTTGTGATATTTCAGCTGGACTGAAGCAGCTTCACTTTACTTGATTATCATAATTTATTGGAAAAATCACGAGTATCAAATATGATAATCAGGCTTTTGAGGAAGGGTTATCTCAATCATTGTATTGCATTGCATTATATGTTTTAAAACTATTACTTACTAAAAGACATATTATTGGCAGATATTGATATTTATATGCATTTTATGCCAGTATCCAAAGATCTCATCAGAATCTCATCTAACTTTTTGTCCATATAAATATCAGCATCTGCAGCAAATTGTGTATTTTTACTCATTCTGAGTCTGTGAGTAAAACTTGTAAGATGACAGTGACCCTTCTGTTTAAACAGATCTCTCCAAAACTACACAGAGAAATAAATAAATCTCTGCATAAACAGCCGTCCGGTTCAGTTCTCCAGCAGCTTAAACATCTCGGTGGATGAAACGAACTTTTCTTTTCAGAGATGAATGTGAATCTGCTCGACGTTTGGAGTAAATATTTACTTTCGGCCCGTTTTCTTCCAGTATTCACGGTTGTCAGTTTCCGTCGTTCTCCTGACGGAGCGGATCTTTTCCCTTCGCGCTGTCGCTCATCAGCGCCGTGATGAGGAATATACTGTAACGTGTTATTAAATCAGATGAATGTGTTTCCTTTGTGAAGTAGTTCCTACAATAACACACGGCTGTCGGCAGCGCCGGCTCTCCTCGTTTTATAAGCTCGGACTTTCAAATGAAAACTGGCCGGGAATTAGGAGTGCAATTATGACTTTTCCTCCTCATCACGAGAGCGGATTGATCTCTGGCAGATTTATATTAAACTCTTTTCCACAGTAATGATTTAAGAAAATGACCATCCAGATTTCCTACTCGGAGAGAATGAGCCTGAGGATATTTGTGTGGGAAAAGACGTTCTTATAATCATCCTTGAGCGTATATATATATTCAATCTTAAGCTCTTGAATGATTGAGGTTATTTTCATATTTGATCCAGCGTTCAGTTCATCTTCTCCCGTCTCTTCATATTGATGTACAGTATTTGTGTTTACCACTAGAAACTGAACACGGGTCACGTGTGTTTATATATGTATGTCACGTGTTTATATATTATAAATAATATATATATATTAATATTTAATTTTATATTATTTAATCAATCATTTTACATTACATTTTTAATTGGATTATAATTATAAATGTATATTATGTATAATTATATATATATATAAAAAAAAAGTTACAAATATATTTATAATAAATTCTAATAATTTATATTTATTTATAATAATATTTATGAATAATAAATATATAATATGTATTTCTTATTCATTAATATTAATGTGTGTGTGTGTGTGTGTGTGTGTGTGTGTGTGTGTGTGTGTGAATATGGATATATACACACAGAAACACGTATACCTAATTGTCAGCTGTTAATATATGAACAGTCACTTCCACACATGAACTGAACTGTGATGTCCGTCTATCGGAGTGTGTGAATCACTCAGTGTGTGTGTGTGTGTGAACAGCAGTGTTTGAGTGAATCTCTCAGTGTGTGTGTGAACAGCTGTGTTTGTGGGAATCTCTCAGTGTGTGTGCAGTGGCTGACAGTTATCAGTGTGTTTCTTGGCATTTCACTCATTGTTGTGTCTCTGACACAGTTTGGTCTCTAACAGCGGATGGATATTCCCACAGGAAACTCTTATCTGTCCACTGTGGCGATTGTGCTGTGAACGCTTTGCTTGTTTAGTGATCTTTCTGTTCGTTTAGTGATCTGTCTGTTCGTTAAGTGATCTGTCTGTTCGTTTAGTGATCTGTCTGTTCGTTTAGTGATCTGTCTGTTCGTTTAGTGATCTTTCTGTTCGTTTAGTGATCTGTCTGTTCGTTAAGTGATCTGTCTGTTCGTTTAGTGATCTGTCTGTTCGTTTAGTGATCTGTGTTTGTTTAGTGATCTGTCTGTTCGTTTAGTGATCTGTCTGTTCGTTTAGTGATCTGTCTGTTCGTTTAGTGATCTGTCTGTTCGTTTAGTGATCTGTCTGTTCGTTTAGTGATCTGTCTGTTCGTTTAGTGATCTGTCTGTTCGTTTAGTGATCTGTCTGTTCGTTAAGTGATCTGTCTGTTCGTTTAGTGATCTGTCTGTTCGTTAAGTGATCTGTCTGTTCGTTTAGTGATCTGTCTGTTCGTTTAGTGATCTGTCTGTTCGTTTAGTGATCTGTGTTTGTTTAGTAATCTGTCTGTTCGTTTAGTGATCTGTCTGTTCGTTTAGTGATCTGTCTGTTCGTTTAGTGATCTGTCTGTTCGTTTAGTGATCTGTCTGTTCGTTTAGTGATCTGTCTGTTCGTTTAGTGATCTGTCTGTTCGTTTAGTGATCTGTCTGTTCGTTAAGTGATCTGTCTGTTCGTTTAGTGATCTGTCTAGTGATCTGTCTGTTCGTTTAGTGATCTGTCTGTTCGTTTAGTGATCTGTCTGTTCGTTTAGTGATCTGTCTGTTCGTTTAGTGATCTGTCTGTTCGTTAAGTGATCTGTCTGTTCGTTTAGTGATCTGTCTGTTCGTTTAGTGATCTGTGTTTGTTTAGTAATCTGTCTGTTCGTTTAGTGATCTGTCTGTTCGTTTAGTGATCTTCTGTCTGTTCGTTTAGTTATCTGTCTGTTCGTTTAGTGATCTGTGTTCGTTAAGTGATCTGTCTGTTCGTTTAGTGATCTGTCTGTTCGTTTAGTGATCTGTGTTTGTTTAGTAATCTGTCTGTTCGTTTAGTGATCTGTCTGTTCATTTAGTGATCTTCTGTCTGTTCGTTTAGTTATCTGTCTGTTCGTTTAGTTATCTGTCTGTTCGTTTAGTGATCTGTGTTCGTTAAGTGATCTGTCTGTTCGTTTAGTGATCTGTCTGTTCGTTTAGTGATCTGTCTGTTCGTTTAGTGATCTGTGTTCGTTTAGTGATCTGTCTGTTCGTTTAGTGATCTCTCTGTTCGTTAAGTGATCTGTCTGTTCGTTTAGTGATCTGTCTGTTCGTTTAGTGATCTGTCTGTTCGTTTAGTGATCTGTCTGTTCGTTTAGTGATCTGTCTGTTCGTTTAGTGATCTGTCTGTTCGTTTAGTGATCTGTCTGTTCGTTTAGTGATCTGTGTTTGTTTAGTGATCTGTCTGTTCGTTTAGTGATATTTCTGTTCGTTTAGTGATCTGTCTGTTCGTTTAGTGATCTGTGTTCGTTTAGTGATCTGTCTGTTCGTTTAGTGATCTGTCTGTTCGTTTAGTTATCTGTGTTCGTTTAGTGATCTGTCTGTTCGTTTAGTGATCTGTCTGTTCGTTTAGTTATCTGTCTGTTCGTTTAGTGATCTGTGTTCGTTAAGTGATCTGTCTGTTCGTTTAGTGATCTGTCTGTTCGTTTAGTGATCTGTCTGTTCGTTTAGTGATCTTTCTGTTCGTTTAGTGATCTGTCTGTTCGTTTAGTGATCTTTCTGTTCGTTTAGTGATCTGTCTGTTCGTTTAGTGATCTGTCTGTTCGTTTAGTTATCTGTCTGTTCGTTTAGTTATCTGTATGTTCGTTTAGTGATCTTCTGTCTGTTTGTGTAGTGATATGTTTTAGTGATTAGGTTTCAATTTTGCCACTCCAGAGGTCAAAACGTGACTTTATATCATGCAATTCTCACTTTATAACACAATTTTCTCTTTATATCACACAATTCTCTCTTTATAACACAATTGCGACTTTATATCACATAATTCTCACTTTATATCACGCAATTCTCTCTTTATATCACGCAATTCTCTCTTTATATCACGCAATTCTCACTTTATAACACAATTGCGACTTTATATCACATAATTCTCACTTTATAACACAATTGCGACTTTATATCACGCAGTTCTCACTTTATAACACACCATTCTGAGAAATAAAGTCCAGCGCTCACACATTTAAAATAGACAGGTCTGACCTGTAAGAAAGGATCCTCTGATTTCTGTTTTCAGGCCTTCTGCTCATGCATCTATTGTCATGTGGAGAAATGAGTTTAATGAGCGTCCGTCTGTCCGGCGCGGGTTAAGTGTCTCTGAGTGTCAAGGTTGAGTAAACTGAAGTTAAAAGCCCTCCTGCGGGCTGAAAGAGACCTGAACAGCTGGGAGGCGCGACCCCGTGACCTCTGCCTGTCCTTCCTCATGAGACGTTTGTGTGGTAAATATGTAAAAGGCTTTGCAGTGGCGTGTTTGTGTCCAGTCTCTTCAGTAAAGTCTCAGTAATGAGGATGAAGCTCTCGTGCGGCTGAAGTTTTTATGTGTGTGTGAAATGAGGGCAGTTATTAGTTCCTCCGCCGGAGTGTTTAATGCTGTGCAGGTCGAGGCCTGAGATCTGCTTTACTGCTGCGTAATATATCAGACCAGCAACTACACCTGGATTTACTGAGACTTCTGCTGCTCCCAGAGGAAAGACCGTTCATCTGATACACAGCTGAAACTCGAAAAATTTGAATATCGTGCAAAAGTTTGTCTATTTCCATCATTCAAATTAAAAGGTGAAACTAATATATTTAGTATATATAACTATATACATATGCATGATTATACTTTTCAGAGGGCCGACATTTCTGTATTTAAAATCATTTTTTTTATTGATTTCATGTAATATTCTAATTTTCTGAGATTTTGAATTTGGGGTTTTCAAAATTATAACTTTTGCACGATATTCTGTTTTTCGAGTTTCATCTGTATACTGACGTTCAAAAGACTGGAATTATTGGGATTATTTAATGTTTCTTAAAGAGTCTCTTCTGCTCACCAAGGCTGCATTTATTTGATCAAAAATACAGTAAAAAATAGTGAGATATTATTATAATGTATAGTTATATATAGAATAATAGTAAAGTGTAATTTATTCCTGTGATCAAAGCTGAATGTTCATCATCATTACTCCAGTCTTCAGTGTCACATGATCCTTCAGAAATCAGGATAATATGATGATCTGATGATCAAGAAATAGTTATGATTATAATGTTAAAAACAGTTCATATTTTTGTGTAAAAGGTGACATTTTATTTTTCAGAATTCTTTGCTGAATAAAGTTCGAAATAAAAAAAATTCTAACATTATGAATGTCTTATAAATGTCACATTTATTAATGTAATGCATCCTTGCTTAATCAAAGTATTATTATTATTATTTAAATCTTACCCCAACCTTATCACAGTTTACTCATATTTCAACATTGATAATAATCAGAAACGAGCAGCAAATCAGCATATTAGAATGACTTCTCATAAGGCACAGGATATGTTTATAAACAGAGTGTGTGTGTGTGTGTGTGTGTGTGTGTGTCTGTGTTTGTTTGTTTGTTTGTTTGTTTGTTTGTTTGTTTGTGTGTGTCTGTGTGTGTGTTTGTTTGTTTGTGTGTGTGTGTGTGTGTTTGTTTGTTTGTTTGTTTGTGTGTGTGTGTGTGTGTGTGTGTGTTTTGACGCGTGCGCTGCTTCTCTGTTCCTGTCCTGAGGATAATTAATTTCCTGTATTGACCGTGTCTCACCAGAACCTCCACGTTTGACGGTGTGTGTGTGTGTGTGTGTGTGTGTGTGTGTGTGTGTGTGTGTGTGTGTGTGTGTGTGTTATCTCTGGTTGTAATGAGCTCTGTCTGCTGTTATGGCAGATCTTTACCTCACATAACCCGGATCATGGAGGACAACAGCAACATTACAATTACTGTGTGTCTGAACTGCTGTCTGGAATGTGTGTGTATACTATAGACATTTGTGCTGGAAATCAGGACTGAGGAAGAACATCATGTTTGCAGTAAAAAAAAACACGGAGCTGAAACCAAAGACATGCACTATAGAAAAGGAAAATTGAAATAGTGTTTATGTTTGAATGCACTTGAAAATTCCAGTTTACTTCCTGAATTTGAATTGAATTAATCAGTAAGCAGAATTAGATTTAGGATTTGTAGGATGTGTGTGTCAGTTTCTCCTCCTGATGCTGTTAGTGTATTGATAAAGCGCTCGCTCGTCCTGTAATCCTATCATCGGTCTGAACAGGAGGACAGTAATGTGATTTGGTTTGACCTCGTCGTGACCTCGTCGTGACCTCGTCGTGACCTCAGTGTCTCCGCAATTATGACAAGTGAACAGAACTGTGACATTTCTTACAGAAGCTACTTTCATTTTCCATGAAAATACAAACAAACATTAAAGCAACGATCATGCGCTAGTCAATTGTGGTTTATTTTTCATATGTTTGATATATTTCATTCCGTACAGAAAATTCAATAGCATGCAATTCATAATCTAATGCACTTGTGTTTTACACAACAGGTTTGTGTTTAATGTTTATCAGAGTGTTGCATCATTATCTCGACGACATCAAACTACTGAAATCAGTCGCGAGTCTCAGACATTTCTAACATTTCAGATTTTTTCTCTCTACACTGTAAAAAAAAAAGGCATGCCTTACACTTTTTAAGTACAATCAACTCGGATGTTAAAGTCATTTCAACTTAAATTACATTAAACTAACTTTACAAAATTACAAATGAAAAAAAAATTTGTTGAAAAAAAAAAAAATCTTGTATATCATAAAGTTGAAAATGGCCTAATTTGTTTTGAGTTAAAGCAATGTAAAATCATATGTTGTCATAACTTATTGCTCTTTTTTTTTTTCTTTTTTTTTTTTTACAGTGTAGGCTTTAAATCAGTTATTCTGTAATGTATTCATGGGGACGTGAGATTAAGGCAGTGATGGATTGGGATGCGCATCTTGACAGAGGAACCGTGACACTCACACATTATATACAATATAATTACACAACTATATAATAGTGAGAGAATGGATAAGCATTTAAATATACATTTGACTCCCATCTCGTATTTGTGTCCCTTTAGGGACTCCATAGAATGAGTTATTTCCTTTCCGACATGTTCGGCTTCGGGCGTTTCTCTCACGATCGAGTTTTAATATCAAACCACAGAATGATCTGCAAATGCTTTTCCAGAGAGCCGTGTGCTGAGTGAGACGAACACATTTCTGAGCATGTGTAACACATTCACACTCACACACACACACACACACACACTTGCATACACTCTCACACACACACACACACACACACACACTGACACAGACACACACACACACACACACACGCACACACACACTGACACAGACACACTCACACCGACAAAACGGTTCATGACAGTTGTCCTAAGACAAAAACGGGTATTGTTCAAAATACATGTATAACTTTGATGAAAGGTTTTGATCCACTTCAAATGTTGACTACTGTATAATAAAATAGTATTTATTATTTTAAATAAATGCATTATTTGTCATGCCAATAAATCACACAAAACTGACATTTAATTGAGCTTTATGACAGATGAGGGAAGATTTGTGTGTGTCCTGAGTGATTCAGCAGTTGTTGATCATCTCTCTCTCTCTCTCTCTCTCCGTGTGTGTGTGTGTGTGTGTCCAGCTCTGATCGCCATCGGTCAGTACAGCAGCACGATCGAGACGGTGGACGCCGGCTGGTGTAAGGAGATCACGGATCAGGGCGCCACTCAGATCGCCAAGAGCAGCAAGTCTCTGCGTTACCTGGGCCTGATGAGGTGTGATAAGGTGAGCTCATTTACACACACACACACACACACGCTGGCGTGACACTCAGGGTCACCAGTGAAACACCTGGCAGACGCCTCACGTCTGGGTCTCTCGCCCCTCGAACAGCGACTCGTTTGTCAGCCGAACCCCTTCAACCTGGAACATTTTCTTATGTTTATATTATAAATATATATATATATTTTATAACTTTTTTTTAAATTCATGTTTCAATAATTAAATAATAATTTGTGTTTTAAAATTATTCATTTGATTTTCATTTTCATGCTGTATTTTTATTGTTTTTATTTTATTTTAAAATAATGTTCTTTTGATTTGTATTTTTTTTTTAAGTTTTAATTTTGTTTTGTTTTTTATTTTAATTTAAATTTTACATTTTTATGCATTCATACATTTATACATTCATACAAGTGTTACATTTTTGTTTTTATTTTAAAATGTTTTTTTTTCAATTATTTGAATATTTTGTAAGTGTTTGATTTTAAATTATTTTGTTTATTTTCCTTTTACATTTTTATGATTTAATTTCGTGCTTTATTTTGATCATTTTCATTTTTAAATTACTTTTTTTTTTTTTTTTACATATTTATAGTGAGTCTATCCAGCTGTTATTCACTTCCTGTCACATTGACAGATTAGACAGATGAATTTATATATACACTACCGATCAAAAGTTTTAGATCGGTAAGATTTTTTATGTTTTTAAATGAAGTCTCTTCTGCTCACCAAGGCTGCAATTATTTGATGAAAAATAAAAAAAAAACAGTAATATTGTGAAATATTATTACAATTTAAAACAGCGGTTTTCTATGTGAATATATAGTAAAGTGTAATTTATTCCTGTGATCAAAGCTGAATTTATCATCATCATTACTCCAGTCTTCAGTGTCACATGATCCTTCAGAAATCAGGATAATATGATGATCTGATGATCAAGAAACATTTATGATTATTATCCATGTTGAAAACAGTTTTTTACATTTTTATTTCAGGATTCTTTGATGAATAGAAAGTTCAAAAGAACAGAATTGATCTGAAATGGAAATCTTTTGTAACATTAATCACTACCATTCAAAAGTTTGGGGTCAGTAAGAATTTATTTTTTATTTTTGGGGGAAAGAAATTAGAAAATACTTTTATTCATCAAGGATGAGTTAAATTGATCAAAAGTTACAGTAAAGACATTTATAATGTTAGAAAAGATAATATTTTAAATAAATGCTGTTCTTTTGAACTTTCTATTCATCATAGAATTTTGGGGGGAAAAAATGGTACACGACTGTTTTCAACATTGAAAATAATCATTTATGTTTTTTGAGCATAAAATTAGCATATTAGAATGATTTCTGAAGGATCATGTGACACTGTAGACTGGAGTAATGATGTTGAAAATTCAGCTTTCAAATGACATTTTAAAAATATATTAAAATAGAAAACAGTCATTTTAAATTGTCATAATATTTCTGAAATTCTAAAATGTATATATATATATGTATTCCCCCTATGACAGTTTAGTAGAAAACCAGTTTGGTGTGTCATTAGGAGGTTTTGATCAATAAAGTTAATGAAATGTCACCTTGCAGTCGGTCCTGCTCCTGGAGGAACAACATAAACACTCCGACCATCATAAACAACTGTCCCACCTAATAAAGGATCACTAGAAGTGATTAAACGCCGTGCTCTAGTGAATGAAGGCTGTAGGTCACCACTGGAAAACTGCATTGACCAATCAGAACTTGTTTATATATTCCATGTATATTCAGATGTACCTCGTATGATTTTAAGCAAGTTTGTCACTGACTATATTTTAAGAGCACATTGATCCAAACCCACAATCCCACGACGAATTCAATTTCTGCCTAAATCTGCTTCCCATGCAGATAATTCTGTGTTTTCATAATGTCATTTGGGTTTTGGAAGCTGTAGATGTGATGTTTAACCCTCTGAGCGCTGCGTTTGCTTCCTAAAAGAGGAAAGTGGCATGCTAATATTCCCTTCTATTATATCAAACCCTTTCATTCTACGTTTTTCCATTTTAAACCCATGCTAAAGTCTCCGTTTGAGTGGAATGATCTGCAGACACACATCACAGATCGCTCTGGTGTCCTCGATTGAAAGAACGCTATTGATCCTCGGCGGCCCAAATCATCAAATCAATTCATTATGCTTCTCTCAGACCTCCAGCTCTGGACGAGACTTTGATGTGACGCCCTGGAGCGAGAGAAGAATGAGAGAAAGCTCATTTCTTTTATCAAAGAGAACTATGGCCACTTTGACAAAACCTCATTGTCCTTCAAACCCTCCAGAACAAGCGCTTTCCTCTTCAGAAGCACGTTTGATTGTTCCGCGACATTCTTGTTCTGAGCCAAAACTGAGTTCTGTCATTATTTACATGCCCTTGTGTCGTTCCGAACCCGTATGATGATGTTCCTTCCCGTGAACACAACATGAGAATGTGTGATGAATCTTCATTTGAAATATCCTATTCACAAGATGTAAAATATGTCTCTGATGTGCCCAGAGTGTGTGTGTGAAGTTTTAGCTCAAAATACCCCACAGATATTTGTATATAGCATGTTAAAGTTGTCACTTTTTGAGGGTAAGCAAAAACACACCGTTTTGTGTCTGTTCCTTTAAATGCAAATGAGCTGCTGCTCCCGGCACAGGGGGCGGAGCTTAAAGAGCACGTGTCATCTTACCTCACATACACACGCGCTGAAAATTTCAAAAACTTTTAGCCTTTTATGTTCAAACCGGAGTCAGATGATGTTGAGTGATGGAGAGACTCAAGAAGAAGTGACAACAGAAGCAACAGGACATTTCTGAATGTTAGTTGATGAATTTATGTAGCTGATGTTATCTTTTAGTCATTGATTTGCAGGGGGTGGGGTTTATGTAAATTCTAGGGTTGGTGATGTCACTAACCCGGGAGGAGTGTTGTGTAGTCCATACCAGCCGTTCGTTGTAGCAAATATCTACCTTTGCTCTGATCTTTGAGTGTTGTGACTGTCAAACAGCAACATTACACACTAACTAAAGTTAGAAAAGGGAAATCATACTCAACCAGCCCTTTAATGAGTAGTTTATCTTATTTTTGTTTCAAATGTCTCTTAATTCCTTAAAACCAGGTTAATTAATGTGTGGCAACTGAATGTAAGTGTATTTAGTCTTACTAGACCTTTTTCCACTTATTCCAGGCAAAATACACAAAATACACTCCTATAATACATATTTAGGATTGTTTGTCATGATGGCTTGAAAAAGCCTGTCCTGAAAAGTTTTAAATGATTTTAACATTTTGAAGCTTAAAAGTTTTAAGATCGTAGGTAGGTAGACAGACAGAGAGAGAGGTTTTTTCTTTTTTCTTTTTTGCTTGGTTGTTATGGTGTTGCTGTGGTGTTCTGGGTGGTTGTTATTGATTGATTGATTGATTGAAAACTTTATTAATCCCGATAGGGAAACTGGTTTGCCACCAACCATACAGCCATCAGACACAAAAACACAACTAACAGACAAATAAATAAATAATTCTGCATATGGAGATTAATAAACCCTGATTTAGGAGACTCAATGTGAAGAAAGATTCAATTTCACAGTACAAAAGTATAAAAAATAATATTCAACAAATAACAATGATGGTGTTGCTGGTTACTATGCTGTTGTTGGGGTGTTCTGGGTGCGTGCCAAGGTGTTGCTAAGGTGTTAATGAGGTGTTCTGGGTGGTTGCTAGGTGGTTACTATGCTATTGTTGGGGTGTTCTGGGTGGGCGCCATGGTGTTGCTAAGGTGTTCTGGGTGGTTGCTAGGGTGTTGCTGGTTGCCACATCATTTTAAGTATGCAGTGCATCGAGACAAGCAAGACACACTTGCATTCAAGATCACATGAAAACAGTTCTGAAAATATTATGCAGTGTTTCCTACAATACATTATTTCTATAGCATTTATTATCCCTAAAGTTTCAATGTATTTAATTCGATTTTTCAAATCAAAAGTTCAACATTATATATAACAATGAACAACTGTATTTTGATTAACATTTAACAAACATTAACAAATGCTTTAAGAAACATATTGCTCATGTTAGAAACATAAACTAGTGTTAACAAATGAGACCTTATATTAAAGTGCTACCAAAAATATTAATTATTAACACTTTTTTTTTTTTTGCAGTCTGGGCATGACTGGCAATTAAGCTAAAAAAATTACAAAAACATTATAAAAGCTTTGCTTGATTATTATTTTTTAATATTATTATTTTGTAGTGGTTTTGGAGCTCATTATTATGAAAAATATCTGTGTAAACAGTTGTCAAAATCTCTCTGTTTGTGTTCCACTGAAAAATAAAGACACGAGGGTGAATAAATAATCACCAAATTCAAATTTTGAGCGAACTGGCCCTTTAAATCATTACATTTTCCTGTAGTTTGTAATGTGTGTTTTGGGTTCATTGTCTGATATCTGGAGAGTTTTACGTTCTCGGTGGGAAATTACAGCCGTGTGTTTACAGGTCAGTGATCGTAACCTGCGAAACGTCACGTTGAGATTTACACGGCGGCTCTCACGGGTCTGTTCTCTCTCAGCAACAACATCTCAGTGTTTGGTCTCGTGGCCGAAGCCAAAACAGGCCACCGTACCTCTCAGCTTCTCACAAACCCGTCACGCTTTTACCCCGGTAACCGTTCGCCCTGAGGACAGAACATCTCATCGAGGGTTTCCGATCCATCCGTTGGAGTTTTATTTTCCTTTTGAAGCTCAGTTTAAACTCGACACTGTGCGACTCGGGCCCATTACCGTCTACAGAGTAAATATGAGTGGAGATGAGTGATGAGAGCGGCGTTGGTGTGAAACGAGACAAAAACAACAGTGTAGAACGACAGAGGGGGGATTGTGACGGTAATGGAGGAGGAAGAGAGACTTTATGAGGAGAAAATGGAAACAGGGTCTCGAGAGATTTGAGAAGATCAGACATCACTGTCAATAAAGCTCCTGTAAAACAAACGCACAGAATCCACTGCTGAAGGATCTTAGATTCCTCATGGTTTTAGATGAAGCGTGTGAACAGAAGAAAAGCAAAAGAAAGATCAGAGGAAGCTTTCTCATCTCCTGAGCTGGGAAATTAACTACACAACATTTGCTTCAGTTTGCTTTGGTCTTCATGACACGTCTTGAAGAGTGCAGTTTGCGTTCGTGTTCATTCATTAGATTAGTTATGTTTGTTGTGATGGCTTTAGAAAACCTTGCCTGAAAATATCTAAATGATTTATAATCTTGAGTTTTAAGATCATAGATACACAGACAGAGAGAGTTTGCTAGGTGGTAACTATGTGGTTGCTAAGGTTTTCTGTGTGGTTGCTAGGGTGTTCCTGTGGTGATCTGGATGGTTAAGTGTTCTGGGTATTTGCTTGGGTATTACTGGTTGCTAGGTGGTTGTTAGAGTGTTTATTAGGTGATTGGTGTGGTTGCTAGGGGGTTTGTGGTTGCTAGTTGGTTACTATGCTTTTGCTGAATTGTTCTGAGTGATTGCCAGGTCGTTGTTGGTTGGTAGGGGGTTGCTATGCAGTTGATAGGATGTTATGGATGGTCGCTAGATTGTTACTATGTAGTTTGCTAGGGTTCTGTTGTCGGTTGGTGGGTGGTTGCTATGGTATTACTGGGACATTATGGGTGGTTGCTAGGGGGTTGCTGGCTGCTATGCGGTTGTTAAGGTATTGCTTGGGTGTGCTGGGTGGTTGCTAAGGGGTTGCTGGTTGCTCGGTGGTTATATATATATATATGTTGTTGCTAGGGTTCTGAGTGGTTGGTAGGTGGATGCTCTGTGGTTGTAAGTGTATTGCTGGAGTGTTCTGGTGGTTGCTAAGTTGTACTGGGTGGTTGCTAGAATATTGCTTTGGTGTGCTAGTTGGTTGTTAAGCATTCTGGGTATTTGCTTGGGTATTACTGGTTGCTAGGTGGTTGCTATTGGGTTGTTAGAGTGTTTCTAAGGTGATTGGTGTGGTTGCTAGTTGGTTACTATGCTTTTGCTGAATTGTTCTGAGTGATTGACATGTCATTGTTGGTTGGTAGGTGGTTGCTATGCAGTTGCTAGGATGTTCTGGTGGTTGCTATGGTGTTATGGGTGGTTTCTAGGGCTCAAAAACGTTCTGGGTTCAATATAAGTTCAGCTGTATGTGCAGCATCTGTGTCATTATGTTGATCACCACAGAAAATAATTTCAGCTTGTGAAAACAAGCACAAATCACATTTACAGTAACAATTACAATGAGAGTCTGTGGGGCAAAAGATAATTACACAGTGTTTGGGGAGTTATATCCAAGTGTGTAAAGCTGGTAAACTAACCCAAGTTGACATCGTTTTCTCTGGTAATGGATGGAAAAACTGACGGCTGAGCTTAACTAGTGTTGAACCCAAAATATCCAATTAAAATGCCATTTATATGACTTTATGATCCTCATTCAGACAGTAAACGTTCTTCTGTTTGTTTGGATCTTTCTGTCTAATGCAAGTCAGTTTTGTACAAAAATCTCTGGTGTGTACAAATGTTTCATGATCATTAGACTCTTGTATTTCGAGCTGCAGGCAGGTTTCGTGGTCTGATGCGTTTTGTGATTAGTAATTTTTGAGGTTTCGTGTTTTAAAACACGAGGGTCTTCTGAGAAATATGAGCCACGTCACCGTGTTTTACCGCGGTAGATGAGCTGCAGGCAGGGTTAGGGCTGCGGTAAATCAGCGTCTGTTTAAGCCTGGACTCGATGCTCACACACTCCAGAAAGCTTTTTAAGTATTAACCAGAGTAGCGTTTGAGGAATGTGTGTGTTTGTGTCTGGATCCACTGAGGCCGGATCACATATTTCAGTGTTTAAGAGCCGGAATATCAGTGTTTCCGCCACATTTATAAAGTGTGCTGGAATAATAAAAACAACTTGAGCCCGTAAAGTGCATTTTTACTTTTAGATGGAGTCATAAATACACACGCGCACGTCATGCAGTAATTGGTGGTTTAATGCTGCGTGACAGTTAACGTCTGTCTTTCTGAACTGAAGCTGCGCTCTGAGAGAAACAGCAGAAACTGGACCGTCATCATGTGTGAACACACACCGCACACCCTCGGCATGATGCAGGGTTTTCTGATCCAAACATCAAATAATATTAGATCTCAGAGATGATTATCAGTCTGATATCACTGCATGCTTGTGTGTGTGCAGGACAAGGCAGATCATTCCTGTTGCAGAGTGTGTGTGTGTGTGTGTGTGTGTGTGTGTTTGAGAGAGAGATAGATAGAGTGAGGGTGTGTTTGTGCGTACATGTGTGTGTGTGTTTGAGAGAGAGAGACAGATAGAGTGAGCGTGTGTTTGTGCGTACATGTGTGTGTGTGTTTGAGAGAGAGAGACAGATAGAGTGAGTGTGTGTTTGTGCGTACATGTGTGAATGCATGCGTGAGTGTGTGTGTGTGAGGGAGAGTGTGTGTGCGTGCGTGCGTGCGTGTGTGTGTGTGAGTGTGTGTGTGTGTGTGTGTGTGTGTGAGTTAGTGAGTGTGTGTGTGTCTGCGTGTGTGTGTGTGTGTGTGTGTGTTTGAGAGAGAGATAGATAGAGTGAGCGTGTGTTTGTGCGTACGTGTGTGTGTGTTTGAGAGAGAGAGACAGATAGAGTGAGCGTGTGTTTGTGCGTACATGTGTGTGTGTGTTTGAGAGAGAGAGACAGATAGAGTGAGTGTGTGTTTGTGCGTACATGTGTGTGTGTGTTTGAGAGAGAGAGACAGATAGAGTGAGCGTGTGTTTGTGCGTACATGTGTGTGTGTGTTTGAGAGAGAGAGACAGATAGAGTGAGTGTGTGTTTGTGCGTACATGTGTGAATGCATGCGTGAGTGTGTGTGTGTGAGGGAGAGTGTGTGTGCGTGCGTGTGTGTGTGTGTGTGTGTGTGAGTGTGTATGTGTGTGAGTTAGTGAGTGTGTGTGTGTCTGCGTGTGTGTGTGTGTGCGCGCGCACACATGTGTTTGTGTGCATAAACGCGCTTGTGTAGTTGTGTCTGCAATCTGCATGTGTCAGATTGTAAAAAGTCGATTCACAGATAATTTATTTTGTTTGGATCTCATCTCACAAATGAGAGACCAAGGCATTTTATTTGCTTTTAATTTACAACAAATCAATGTGCTGTAGTTTGCAGCTGTGCGTCACACACACTCTCGTGGCGTTTGCTGTGAGACGGACACAATAAAAGACAGAATCAGTCGCTGTTCCCGGAAACATCACACAGATTTAAAGCTGCCGTGTGTAAAACAGAACTGATAATGATCGTTTCCATCTGGTTATGAAGCTCTTCTACATGATTTCATTTTAAAATAAAAATTACAGCTACAATGATCTATACAGTAAATGCACAAATGTCCACTTTAAAAAAATAAGGTAATCTACAACTAAACAAATTTGCATAGAAAACAGCTGTTTTTGAGTTCAAAATTACAGTATCTTAAATACTAAAGAAATAAGTGCAGAAATGGGTTTCTAAGCAAATGTCTAAACATTCAAAAATGAAGATATATTTACTTTAGAAGCTAAATGAGTTTTCTTTGAGTGTGTGTGGCAGATGCTGTGTCGTCTGCGTCTTCATGAGCTGCAGATGTGCGGTCTCTCCTCCGGCTGATTACAGCAGGTCATGTGAGATCTTCACCTTCAGTCTGCATGTGAATAACACACTTGACATTGTACATGATGAAGGTTTGGACTGGATCCCTGAGGACGCTGTGGTGATTATCTCACTGAACATGTGGAGCGTCTGTGTTCCATCACAGGCTTTCTTATGGATGCCTTGCATTCAATAATTGTTCACATTTCTTGCATTCTAATTTGCAAATTTCAGCCCTGCATATCATGCATTTAAAAAAAAACACACACACACACACACACACACATATGGCCCTATCATACACCCGATGCAATGCAGCGCGAGTGTGTTCTGCTAGTTTGAGCCCGACACAGTTTTCATTTTCTCGTCCTGCGACACGTTGTTTAAATAGTAAATGCGTCTGTGCTCATCTGTGTCCATGAGAACCAGTGTGTGTTCAGGAGCGTTGATGGAGCGCTGCAGTTTGGAGGAACTGGAACAGACTGAGATATTGACCAGCTGAACCTGCTCTACAGTCAATGGGGCAATATTTGTTATTTAATTTAAAGAGCGTGTTAGAAATATGAGCCTATAGGGGTGTACAACACACTACACTGCTTATTATACACACACACACACACACACACACACACACACACACACACACACACACACACACACACTCTCCTTATTACACAGACACTCTGCTTATTACACACACTCTGCTTATTACACACACTCTCTGCTTATTACACACACACACTCTGCTTATTACACAGACACTCTGCTTATTACACACACACACACACACACTCTGCTTATTACACACTCTGCTTATTACACACACACTCTGCTTATTATTACACACACACTGCTTATTACACACACACTGCTTATTACACACACACTGCTTATTACACACACACTGCTTATTACACACACACTCTGCTTATTACACACACACTGCTTATTACACACACACTCTGCTTATTACACACACACTCTGCTTATTACAGACACACTCTGCTTATTACACACACACTCTGCGTATTACACACACACTCTGCTTATTACACACACACACACACACTGCTTATTACACACACACTCTGCTTATTACACACACACTCTGCTTATTATTACACACACACTGCTTATTACACACACACTGCTTATTACACACACACTGCTTATTACACACACACTCTGCTTATTACAGACACACTCTGCTTATTACAGACACACTCTGCTTATTACAGACACACTCTGCTTATTACACACACACTCTGCTTATTACACACACACTCTGCTTATTACACACACACACACTGCTTATTACACACACACTCTGCTTATTACACACACACACACATACTCATCTTATTACACACACACTCTGCTTATTACACACACACACACACATACTCATCTTATTACACACACACTTTGCTTATTACACACACACACACACACTCTGCTTATTACACACACACTCTGCTTATTACACACACACACACACACACACACTCTGCTTATTACACACACACTCTGCTTATTACACACACACACACACTCTCTACTTATTACACACACACTCTGCTTATTACACACAGACACTGCTTATTACACACACATACTCATCTTATTACACACACTCTGTTTAACACACACACTTTCTGCTTATTACACACAAATACTCATCTTATTACACACACTCTGTTTAACACACACACACTCTGCTTATTACACACAGACACTGCTTATTACACACACATACTCATCTTATTACACACACACTGCTTAACACACACACACTCTGCTTATTACACACAGACACTGCTTATTACACACACATACTCATCTTATTACACACACTCTGTTTAACACACACACACTCTGCTTATTACACACAGACACTGCTTATTACACACACATACTCATCTTATTACACACAGACACTGCTTATTACACACACATACTCATCTTATTACACACACTCTGTTTAACACACACACACTCTGCTTATTACACACAGACACTGCTTATTACACACACATACTCATCTTATTACACACACTCTGTTTAACACACACACACTCTGCTTATTTTGGGGGAATTTTTACTTTATAAATGACAGACATGTCCGATTCACACGGGACTAAGATCACAGACGACCTCCAGCATTATTACAGATCCTCGAGGTCGTGGTCGTGCTGATCCCGTGCGCATACGGCTTATGTGAGCTTTAGACCATGCACTTAGATCGTTAAAATAGGGCCCATGATATTTTAAAGAATCTGTCATGTCAAAAAAAAGGCAAATGTGTTTTTGTGTTTTGCAGGTGAACGAGGAGACCGTGGAGAGACTGGTGTTGCAGTATCCACACATTGTGTTCAGTACAGTGATGCAGGACTGTAAGAGAACGCTGGAACGAGCCTATCAGATGGGCTGGAGCCCGAACACATCCACGGCCTCCTAACACACACACACACACACACACACCTGTCCATGACGCCACTGCAGAGTCATTACCATAACTATGCCGTTTATTCCGCCTTCCTTTATCAAATGACATTATGCAGCAGAAGCATCAATATTGTGCTTTGAGCCGTTTGATTTGAACGTGAATGAATCTGTTCATGCACACACACACACTCTCACACACACACACACACACACACACGCTCTCACACACGTGCACACACACACACAGACAGAGGATTCTGACATGCAGCACTGCATTCATTTACATTTACTAAACTCATCAGAAACTTGTTTAGCTCATATTTACTCCAAAATCAAGAGAGAGAAATAAGAACTGGCATTGTTTTGTTTTGCATTTTGCATTAGGAAAAAAAAAAGAGCTTTTTGGACCACATGATTTTTGCATTTTGATATTTCCCTGCCGCTCTCATTAAGTGACGCATTTGGACGTTTCACATATGAGATTTGTTTGTTATTGTCATTATTGTCGAAGGTGATTTTCATTAGATTCTCATTACTGAAACACACTCATGTTTAAAGATTTTACTACAGATATAGTACAGAGTCAACCACAATGTAGAAAAACATATTACGTATTATTGTTATTATCATTAATATTATTATTTACATTGCAGTAATGATAATTCGGGGGTAAATGTGCATTTAAATCACTGCAAACTATCTAAACATTATTAAATCAAGATACATTTACTGGAGAAGCAAAATCACTTTATTAAGACTATATTAAGACTTTAATGAAAAATGTGTCAAAGTTCAGTGAGTGCATTCAGAAAAATAAACTTAATTCAAAGGGAAAATAAGATGATTATATATTTTTTAATTTACTGGAAAAGCAAAATTACTTATCCAAAAAAAAAAAAAAAAAACTTAAAAAAAAAAAATTTATATCTGCTAATGGGGTCAGAAAAAAAATCTAGTTTTCCCTTGAATTAAGTTTATTTTGGCAGATATTAAGCACAAATTCAATTTTATTTTTTTTATTTGTATTTATTTGTATCCAGACTTCATATCTTCAGTCATTTTGCTTCTCCAGTAAATGTATCTTGATTAAAGAATGTTTGTGCTGAAAAACAAGACAAAAGTGTTGATATCAAAATAAAGTTGCAATGCAATGCAAAAAAAAAAAAAAAATCTGAATGGTCCAAAAATATTCTTCATGCAAAATATTTCTGGTTTCTCTCCGGTGATTTTGGGGCGAATCTGTGATGTCACGAATCTCCTCTTCAGACTTCCGTTAGTTAGAGTTCATTTAGACACGTTACACTTTGATTAGGAATAACACCGTCTCTATTGCAGCGAGCGCTCAGATGAAGCGAGGCGCTGTTGTGATATGATATATCATATATATTATGATGTAGACGAGGCCGTGGGTTGAGCGTGATTATGTGTTCGTGTTGTAGATCTAGACGTGGAGACGCAGGACGTGTTGTTGAGTTCATTTGAGATGACGTCGTTTACTCTTGTGAATCTGTAACCCTGTGGTTTGGAGTTTGTTTGGATGTAAACTGATTTTTGTGTTCAGTTTTTTGAGATATATCCACCATTTGGAAGTTTGCAAACCCTGTGAATATTTGATGATGATGATGATGATGATGATGGTGTGACCCATAAGAGATGCTGAGTTTGAAGTAGAGAGGTTAGTTACGTTACTCATCTACACGTCTTCTATTTTCTCTTTCAGACGAGCAGGGTATTTTTATACGGTGTCCGTAGCGCTCGCTCGTGAATGCAGGAAGACTTTAGTTACAGTCTTGATCTTTTACTGTACTGGGGGATTTGAGTCAATTAAAAACCACGATTCTACTTCACGGGCTCCTGGTGTCATTTGAATCGTGTGTGAGTGTGTGTGTGTGTGTGTGTGTGTGTGTGTGTGTGTGTGTGAGTTTGTGTTTGTGTGTGTGTGTGTGTGTGTGTGTGTGTGTGTGTGTGTGTGTGTGTGTGTGTGTGTGAGTTTGTGTGTGTGTGTGTGTGTGTGTGTGTGTGTGAGTGTGAGGCTCGAACGGGATCTGGATCTGCTGAAGCTTCTCAGTCGTTCATCATATTTATTAAATGTTATGCTTCCAGATTCAAATTAAAATGCTGATTTACACATTTGACCATGTTTAAATCCATGCCACAGAATTTCAGAGATTTTAATCACAAATTCAACTCAAAATGTGAAAAGTTTTCAGATTCTCTCAGGGTTTAAGTAGTGTAATTAAATTTAATTTAATTTGACATAAAATTAAATAAAACAATTGAGTAAAAATGATTCTACTTTATCAACTCTCTCTCTCTCATTATGAATATACATAATGACATAAATATATGTATATAAATGTATAACTTTACTGTATGACATAAATATGTGTGAAATTAAATAACATTTTTATACATAAACATTTTCTGTGGATATGGAGCTCACTGTTTTTTTTTTTTCTGTTTTTTTTCTTCTTTTTTTTTTCTTGTTTATTTATTTATTTTTTATGGCAAACAAGAAGTTGACTAAATCATAAACAAATATAATAAATATTTATTATGTTTCCAGATATTTTAATACAACTCAAAATGTGAAAAGTTTATAATTTTTGTCTGGGTTATAGTAGTGATTTTATTTTACTTAAAAAATAGTATATATAATTTTTTTTAAGTAAAAAATATGTATAGTTGAGTAAAAAAATAATATATATGTATATTTTATGACATGAATGTGTACGTGTGTAATTTTATAACATTTTTATATAGAAACATTTTCTGTGGATATGAAACACTTCTTAAAATTAATTTATTATGTTTTTATTTTTGTTGTTTATTTATTTTTGGTGGTGAAGAAGTAGGTGATGGTGAAAAAATGATGATGGTGGTTTTACTTTTTCTTCTGACAGGCTTTGAAATAGAACCATGTAAATACAGTGCATTTTATAATCATAATTATATTTTTACTAATAATATTATTAGTGATTTATTTTTAAAATATGTGGTTATATGTTGCATTTATCTATCTTTATTATTTAAATATTTGAACTGTAAAGTACTTTAACACGGTATTTTTTAACTGCATTTATTTTATGCTGATTTAATATAAGTTTATTGCAGTATTTCCTTTTACTGTAATGCATTGAATTACAGTAGTACAGTAATGGAAATCATCACTGAAAATAATGATAAACAATAACAGACCTGGACAAGTTATAATTAATCGTCATGGAAGTGAAGTCATAATGCAAAATGGTCCTAAAATTTGTTTATTTTTAGTTAAGCCAAATACAACTTTTTATTAAAAAATAAATAAATAAATATTGCTTTTTGTTTTGTCAAAAACTTTTCAAATAGGGTGAAATCAGGCAAAAACTTGCTTTATTTTTCTCTAAAGTCCAATGCAGACATGAAGTCTATGATCTGTGATGATTTTGACTGACAATATTCAATATTGATTTGGCTGTTGATCAATTTCAAGTCCATTTTGAGGTTATTTGTGAAGGTTGAAAGCGTCTGTTTGACGTCTGACGAGAAACGGCCTTCACTCCAGTAATTAGATCTCTAAATATTCATGTGGTCATTAAACTCTGAGCGGGTTTTCAGAACCTCTGACCGGGAAGGACGTTTGTCCTGTCGGTGAGGAAGACCATCTGAAAGTGTGTGAATCGTGATCAGAGTGATGGGAATACCAGGGTACTTCTGTTTACTGTGCCGTATTGGTTCTTCTCATGTGTTTCAATAATAAGTTTGTTTTCCCCCAGACTGACGATGATGTCTGAGACGTGAACTCAAGGCTGATGTCCAGCGTTACTGAAGGCGATTGCCATCGTCATCTGGGTTCAACACACACGTCGTTCCTGAAGGCCAAATTGAGGGCTTGGAGAAATCTAGTTAGCTTTGTTTACCGACCTTTCCATCAGTCACCAGACACACGTTATCAAGCACACGCGTGTGTGCATCAATATATCTGTGTCTCACTGGATCTTCTGATGATATTCTTTTTTACATTGTATTTATTTTTTTTTTTTTTTAACAATACAAAATACAAATTGAATAATTCTAATTCCTACATCACACCCCAAAACCTCCCTCCCACAGTGCCACTAATAAACCATAGACAGATTAAACAAGAAAAAGGCATTTAAAGTCATATGAAATGTAGGTATATAGGAAACTGCCTCAGTATTTTACAAACAGATCTTGACGTTTCTTCAAACAAAATGCCATTTTTTCAAGAGGTGATGGTCCTTCTGTAGTCCACATATTAGTAGTAGGGGGTTAGAGTCCTTCCAACTCAAAGTTATGCATTTTATTGCTGCTAAAAGAGCTAATCTAACAAACCTCCGATTAATCCCCCTTCGTTCTTCCAGTAATGAAGTGTCCCCCAACAAGATAAGTCTGGGCTCCCTGAGTATATTATACCGACAACTGTAACGTTACCAGTGATCTCGAAGACCCTTTCCCAGTGTACCTCAAGGTCAGGACATGATACATGTGTAAAAGTGTCCCTCTCTGCACTTTACATCTGGGACATCGCTCTGAATAGTTATTTTAAAGGCGTGTAGTCTTACTAGGGTATAATAGACTCTGTGTATCACATTAAATTGAATGAGTTTATGGCGGCTATTGACCGACAAAGTCTGAGCTTTCTTCTGATGATATCCAATGCAAAATATAATATCTGCTGATCAAAGCTGATCTGTGTTTCCCACATCGTTTGTGTTTGATGTTAAAAGTCTTGTCAAATAAATTAATGTTACTAATATTGGTAATGATTAATTCATACTTATTTGTAATATATATATATATATTTATACATTTATTCTGTATATTTTATTGAAAAATACACAAAAGATATATAGTATAGGAGTGAGACAGCTCTCAGATTTGTGTTCTGAAGATGAAGGAAAGTGACACGAGGGCGAGGAATTACTGACAGAATCTTCATTTTTGGATGCATTAACCCTTTTACACACGCTGATCTACACAACCGTCCTTGGCTTTGAAAAACATATCATTCAGTTTAAACTTCAGACTTTCTGCTGGTTTGTTTCTCACATCTTTTGTTGTTGATGATAAAATTCATGTTTCTAATCAAACTTTACAGTATTTTTGGCACAAATGAATCTGGCACATGGTAATATTGATAAACATTTATGCATTTAACGGCATGCATTAAAGATTACATTTATGCATTTACATTATGTTCAAGGCTGCATTTTATTGCATCACTTGCATTCTGGGAATCAAACCCGTGACCTTAGAGCCGCTGGTTTAATCTTAGTCTCTTAAACTCTGTTGTTTATGCTTACACAGCAATACAATGTAAAGAGTAAAATATTTCCTATAGCTTATGTAAAGCACTACACACTTGCAACACTGAGGTCATAGGTTCGATTCCCATGGGAAAGCATGAAATGATAACAATGTATTGCTTGAATCACTTTACCTAATGCATACAGTGCATGTAAACAGAAGTCATCTTGAATAGCAGTATCTGTGAGATCCTGTGTGTGTGTGTGTGTGTGTGAAACCCCTGTGGTTGTTTTAATCATGCAGGTAAAGGTAAAGTCCTTCATCACGAAGGTTAATGAATCTCTCACGGCACACTCAAATGCTTACAGTAAGTTGACATTTGTTGCTCTTTCCCTTGTTTTTTTTTCGTGCTTTTCTTTCTTTATGAATGTAAAAACCCTGTGAAAAATGGCTTGATTTTCATGCAGGACGAGTCTCTCGTATGCAGATTTGGGAACGGATGACATTTCAAAGTACTTATTTGTGCAAATCTTTGTTTTAGATTGTAAAGGTCACAGAATGAGTCCCTCTTTCTTCATTTAAATAGTACACGAGGAAAACATGCAAAACCCGTCGTCACCACACCAGAGGAGCCATTAGACGAGGTGTGTGTGTGAGAGAGTGTGTGTGTGTGTGTGTGAGAGAGAGTGTGTGTGTGTGTGTGTGTGTGTGTGTGTGTGTGTGTGAGTGAGTGAGTGAGTGAGTGAGTTGTGTGTGTGTGAGAGAGAGAGAGTGAGGTGAGTTGAGTGAGTGAGTTGTGTGTGAGTGAGTGACAGAGTGTGTGAGGTGAGTGAGTGAGTTGAGTGAGGTGTGTGTGTGTGAGAGAGTGAGTGAGTTGTGTGGTGTGTGTGTGTGAGGTTGAGTGAGTGAGTTGTGAGTGTGTGTGTGTGTGTGTGTGTGAGAGAGAGTGAGGTGAGTGAGTGAGTTGTGTGTGAGAGTGAGGTGAGGTGAGTGAGTTGTGTGTGAGAGTGAGGTGAGGTGAGTGAGTGAGGTGTGTGTGTGAGAAAGAGTGAGTTGAGTGAGTGAGTTGCGTGGTGTGTGTGTGTGAGGTTGAGTGAGTGAGTTGTGAGTGTGTGTGTGTGTGTGTGTGTGAGAGAGAGTGAGGTGAGTGAGTGAGTTGTGTGTGAGAGTGAGGTGAGGTGAGTGAGTTGTGTGTGAGAGTGAGGTGAGGTGAGTGAGTGAGGTGTGTGTGTGAGAAAGAGTGAGTTGAGTGAGTGAGTTGCGTGGTGTGTGTGTGTGAGGTTGAGTGAGTGAGTTGTGAGTGTGTGTGTGTGAGAGAGAGAGAGTGAGGTGAGTGAGTGAGTTGTGTGTGTGTGTGTGTGTGTGTGTGAGTGAGGTGAGGTGAGTGAGTGAGGTGTGTGTGTGAGAGAGAGAGTGAGTGAGTGTGTGGTGTGGTGTGTCTGAGTTGAGTGAGTGAGGTGTGTGTGTGAGGTTGAGTTGAGTGAGTTGTGAGTGTGTGTGTGTGTGTGTGTGTGTGTGTGAGAGAGTGAGTGAGTTGTGTGGTGTGTGTGTGTGAGGTTGAGTGAGTGAGTTGTGAGTGTGTGTGTGTGTGTGTGTGAGAGAGAGTGAGTTGAGTGAGTGAGTTGCGTGGTGTGTGTGTGTGAGGTTGAGTGAGTGAGTTGTGAGTGTGTGTGTGTGAGTGAGAGAGAGAGTGAGGTGAGTGAGTGAGTTGTGTGTGTGTGTGTGTGTGAGTGAGGTGAGGTGAGTGAGTGAGGTGTGTGTGTGAGAGAGAGAGAGTGAGTGAGTTGTGTGGTGTGGTGTGTCTGAGTTGAGTGAGTGAGGTGTGTGTGTGAGGTTGAGTTGAGTGAGTTGTGAGTGTGTGTGTGTGTGTGTGTGTGTGTGTGTGAGAGAGACAGTGAGGTGAGTGAGTGAGTTGTGTGTGTGTGTGTGTGAGTGAGTGAGGTGAGTGAGTGAGTTGTGTGTGTGAGTGAGAGTGAGGTGAGTGAGTGAGTTGTGTGTGTGTGTGTGTGTGTGTGTGTGAGAGAGAGTGAGGTGAAAAGTCACTTTCTCTAAACTGAGATGAAAAGAAAATCAAGATCACACATTTACTTGCATTTAATTGGTCACCAAATTTCATCTTACATGCAACCTTAGTTTTTTTGTCACTTTTTATTTTATTTCCCAGTTTATCATTTATCATTAAAGTAGTTGACTTTGTCTTTTTTGTTTTCTGTTGAACACAAAAGAAGATATTTTGAACATTTTTGTCTCTAAAATGAAAATTATAATTTATGAAAATGCGTCTCCTTTTATGTCCCACAGAAGAATGTCAATGTCATTTAAACAGTGAACTTTGAAAAGAAAGAAAATGATTGTTCTCACATTACTCATCTTTAATAGCACTATCAGAAACGTCCATTAGTTAAATGAACATTCGTTTAGCAGTTCATTGACTTTAACAGTTTGTTCCTCATCGTTTGTCCTCCAGTTTTCACTGCAAACATGATGTTCTTCCTCAGTGTTTCTGTCTCACAAATATCTAAATATTCTTCAATCAAGATACATTTACTGGAGAAGCAAAACCACTGAAGATATTAAGACTGGAATTATTCAAAATGAAGTGAGTTTGGGAAATATCTGCCGGTGGAGTGAGAGAGTTTTCTGACTCCATGCATTATCTTCTTTTTTTAAGCACAAACTCACTTCATTTTGATACATTTTTCATTAGACAAGTCTTAATATCTTGTCATTTTATAAATGTATCTTGATCTTTAAGGATGTTTAGATATTTGTGCTGAAAAACCAGACAGAAACACTGAGAAAGAACATCATTTTTGCATTGTTTATGCATAGAATAAAAAAATATGTAGTTGATAGAAAGACGTTGAATACACAGAAGCTCAAAGTAAACACATGATGGTGATATAGTGAATTAACAGCTGCAGTAACGAGTTTTAAAACATCTGACCGTGTGAAGCTGAATGTGTCTGTGATGTTCCCATCTAACAATTTATGCTTCCCAGAACGTTCTGGAAAAGTTAGTTTTTGGTTGCGGGAACGTTCCCTTAAGGTTTTGGTTCCAATGGAAACGTTTTCTTCACGTTCAGGGAATGTTATAACCCTAACCTTTAGAGAACCATAAACTAACGTTCCCTAAACGTTCTGCGTTAGTGGAAGAACAGCTGAAGCTCCAGTCGACGTCTGGCTCTTCTGAGATGGATTGTTTAGTATCCGCCGTCTCTGTAATCGTGTTTATTTTGTGTTTTATATGAACGTGTTTATCGCACAGGATGAAACATGAGCTCAATATCAGTTTAAGCTTCACATTCAGATCAATATAATAAGCCGTCTCACACTCATCCAGTGACTTTTGAGGAGAAATAATTGAATTTCACCCTCAGCAAGATGAATAGTTTCATAACACAGATTGGGTTTGAAGTCCATTTGCGGTGTTTGTGAGCATTATATGCGTGTTGAGGATGAATGTCATTAATGAAGCACTTTAATCGTTTGATAATGAGGCTCAGTGACACTGATGAGGTCCATTAAACTACATTATCTGAAGAATAAAACACACAGCAAGTCATGTTATAATATCAGCCTCAAACAAAAGCTCTTAATGAACGTCAAACACGGGTCAGTTCTGGTGCTGGACGGCCCACATATATCACTCTAAAAAAAAAAGGTTCTTCAGGGGTTCTTTGCGGTGGTTATGGTGCTATATAGCACCACTACCATTTAAAGAACCTGTTTGGTTCTTTAGGGGTTCTTCAGGGGTTCTCTGGGGTGGTTAAGGTGCTTTATGGCACCTATTATGGTTCTACATAGCACCATTTGACAAAGATAAGTGCTATATGGCACTTAAAGTGGTTCCCCTATGATTACAAGCCAATGAACCACTTTTAGTGCTATTTAGCACCATTTTTGTTTAGAGTGTAGAGAGAGAGAGAGAGAGAGTCAGATGTTGCTGTCAAACTCAAATGTTCTCACGTTTGATATCTAAATGCTCATCTGAACACAGCATCGCAATTAAAAGGGCGTTAAATTGTGGAATAAACTAAATAATGAGTTAAAGCAGTGTCCAAACATATTCCATTTTAAAAAGATGTGCAAAGAAATTATATTCCAGAGGTACAAAGAAACAGTGCTAATAATAACCTGAGCTTATATTGAAACATTTGTAGTATGTGTGTATACATATTGTTGTGTATGTGTAATATATGTATGTGAATAGAACTTTTGAATATATATTTTCATTAATTATAGATTTATTATCTCTGTAGATGTATTATTTTAGCCATTTCCTTAAAAATAGTAGTAAGGGTATAAAGGGGTACATGAGTTTTACTTCTTACTTCTCCTTTTTGTATAGAGTTTTTTTTTTAAAGTATGGAGTTTTATTTTATCTGTTTTTTTTTAACCATTATTATTTTCTCAGATAAAAAAAAAAAAACGTATTTACATATTCAAAATAAAGAAATCAATCAATCAAAAATGTGTTGAATTAATATTCATGTGAAACTCCTGAAAGGATCCTGGTCGTATTTCACTCTCTTTAATCATTTCAACACAAACCTCTGTCCAGACTGAGCTCTATACAGAGATGAGAGTGAGATTATAGTAATGGAAACGGAGGATGGATCGATGTGGTTTCATAACATAAACATCCTAAAAATAGATTTCATTTTCTTTTAGGTGAAATTTACTGTAAAAAAAAAAAAAAAAAAAACTATGGTAGCAGTAATAATATTTATCTTAAATGTATAATTCAATTTAAATAAATAAAAAATCAATATACCAAATTGCTTGAATCGTTCTTGTTAAATAATATACTGACAACCACCTTATGATGACAAAATCATGAATCAAAGTTCATCATAAGTAGCTTTTCCATATAAGGTGCAAAACACCACCATAACACATAAATAATGCAATAAACAGTCATTAGGCAACATAAGATGGAACATAAAACACATTACTGATTAAAATAAACATAACTATTCAAATGAAAAATCACTGTCACCGGGAATTCTAGGAATGCCACTGTATTTTTTTTTTTTTTACTGTAAATTGTACTTTTTCACTTCCACAATCTGTACATTTACTGTAAAATGACACAAAATGACCCTTTAGAAATATTACAGGTTTTCACCATCAAGAGAACTTATTGTTAACCAAGTAATGTTTTTTACTGTAGCATCTGTAGTCTTTTGCCACTAAAGGGATTTTTACAGTAAAAAAAAATGTTCAGCTTATTGAACTAGTATTTTCTTCTTGAAAGTGCTTTCTTTCCTCTTCTTTCTGTGTGTCTAGCCTGCGAGCTCAACTCCAGGTGTGACTCTGCGCTCATTTGGAGAAGAGAAGTGTGTGTTTGTGCACGATAGAAAGATTAAATCATTAATTAAATCAGATGGTGAACATCAAACCATCTCCGAATCGCGTTTCTTCCAATCGATTCCTCCAACTCAGGTTTGTGTCAAACGGCTTCATGTTAAAGCTTTTGTTCAAACACACACATTTCTGTGCTTCGTTTGTGCGTTTCAGAGAGTCTCTAGCAAACGGAAATCCATCGTTTCATGAGTTCAGAGCATCAGTTGCTCACGTTGAAGATAAATCTCTCAGTGAAGCTGCTCGTCTGGAGATACAAAACCTCGAATGTCGTGAATGAAAAGCTCAAACAACGCAAAACACCATCAATGCATTCATATCTGACAGAGCTAATGATCTGACAGGAACGAAGCGTTTCAATTATTTCAATCACTGAATTACTGTCAAATCTCAACCCATCAGAACATTAAAATAACCGTCTAGAGAATCGTCACAACCCTTTCAGCTCGTATCTATTGATCAGCATTTTTTGTTCCAGTAAATAAAGGCCTATATATAGACCCGGTTTGATGTTTAAAATGCGTCCCGTAAAGATAAAGGCAATTTTAAAATGGATGGTGGCTTTTAGTTCAGTAAGTGCACGAGCATTTGGCCGTCGTATAAAGCCTTATTTCTGCTGTGAGCCCAGACGTGGGTTCATGTCGTTTGATCCAATCATTGTACACAATGCTTTTATAGAGGACGGATCGGCGGGTCAATTGTGTAGCAATTTTCCACCGGCGAAACCCGAAGCCTCCTGTAATTCCACAACAGTTCGAGGCGCGAGAACGCCACACAATCACAGATGTAATGTGGTTTTCTGTTCCTGCTGTTTCTTTCCCCTCGACTGATGTCCTGCAAAATCTGAGCTATAACCAACATCATCATCATCATCATCATCATCGTAGTCTTGATCTTGTTCTGCGGTTAATATGCAAACGCTGATGATGTCATCAGATAAACGCTTGTTTTCTTCTCCACACAGCAGGAGTTTTGTTGTTTGTCGAAGGGAAACATCTCACCTCGGTTTTGTTCTCTGATATGATCTCAAATGAAAGACTCGTCATGGACATATGCACAGCTGTGTTTATGATTGCTGAGCTTTTTGCGAAAGGTTCATGATCTGAGAAGCCCAAACACACCATCGTTTACCGTGTCAGAGTTTCTCACACCAACACAACAGTGTCATTTTACTGGTATTATAGTATTTATTCATATTCTAAATAGCATTTATATTTTAGCTATACATTTTATTTTTTTGTAATTTTGTGCTTTTGCCATTTTTTATATATATTTTTTATAAGATTTTATAAGATTTTTTTTATTTCAGTTTTATTTACAATTTTAGTCATTTTAGTACTTCAAGGCAAGGCAACATTTATGACTTCATATAATACATATAACTAATGTTAATAGTTTTATTTTTTTAATTAACAACAACAATAGTGGTCAGTAAATATCGTGAAAGTTCTGATCACATCGGACTCCTGACATTATGCTGCCTAACTCATAATCATACACTGTTCGTTCGTTGGCCAAAGGAGGACTGGCCCCCTGACTGAGCCTGGGTTCTCCCAAGGATTTTTTCTCCATTCTGTCACCTGATGGAGTTTTGGTTCCTTGCCACTGTTGCCTTTTTCGCCATTGGCTTTTGGCTTGCTTAGTTGGGGACATTTAACATTTAATTTTGAATTTAACAATACTATTACAACATTGTTTTCCTGTTATCTCTGTAAAGCTGCTTTGAAACAATTTGTATTGTAAAAAGCGCTATATAAATAAAGGTGACTTGACTTGACTATTAACATACATTTATATTGTGCATAAGCATTTTCATTTGTTTTTTAAATCTTTTTCTTACTTTTTATTTTACTTCCATTTTATCTTTAATAATTTTAGGACTTAACTTAATTAATTGCCAAGGTAACATTTGATATTTTTATTTAATTTCAGGCGTTCATTTCTAATATTTTACACTTTAATTTATTTGAGTTTTATTTAAATTAAGGAAAACTATTTCTAGTTTTAGTTAAAAACATCCACAATGCAAAAGAGCAGAACAGTGTGTTTGTGTCAGAACAAGCCGGATCCGAATCTTCTCCACTTTTATCCCGTTGTTTCTCCTCATGCGCCTCATAACAAATGTATGACCTATGCATTTGTTTCATGAAATATCAATATAAATATAGCCTCAAGCTATAGACGTGGCCAAGCATGGCCTACATTTTAGTAAACACAATGACTTAAAGGTCAACTGATGATGTATGGTGAAATTAAATAAATAAATAAGCCAAGTATTTTTTTTTTTTGTGTGCTGTTAAAAATGTTCTTCATCCTTCATTTTTGTCCGGGTCATAAGGGATTTTTTCCACCATAACCTCTAGCCTGAAATCACATTAAAACATTGATTATTGTAAATGCATGAAATTCACAATTGTGCTGCAAATTTTTCCATAATCTTCCTTACTACAGAATTATCCTTCTCTTTAATTCCCAAACAATGCAACATAACTTTTGCACTAATGTCATGATGTTTGCAGTGAATCTGTTGATTTTAGTGGGATTGATGTAGTTTTGTTGCATTGCACCATTTGCTGTGTCCTAATTGATCAATGATCTGAAAATATGTGCTTCTAAAAACATTTCAGTGGCCAAAAACTCTGGAAAACATTGGCTGTGAAAAGTTGGCTAGATATTGAGGTTCAATATGAATAGAGTGTATATTCTCTAGCATTATTTATACACTAAGAATAATAGAGTACTAAATAGAACCCTTTTTATAAGGTTCTATAAAGAACCATGCTTTGAAAGAGCCATATATGACCTTAAAAACATGACACTTAAACTTTGGCTTCACATTATTCACTTTGTGTGTTTTCTCTGATCCGATGGTGAAAACACCAGGTGTAAATGCCTTCCGAAACGCATTTATAACCGAGTACAATCCGATCACACAAACCACTTCATTGTTTAAATGTAGTGAGACTAAATTATCTTACCACACTGTAAAAAAAAATCAAAAAAATCTGTACAACATTTTTTTACAGTAAAATACTGGCACGTGTGGTTGCCAGAAATTTACCGTATAAAATACGTTAGCAACATATTAGGTTTCACAGACTTAAACTTTACAGTAATAAACCGTATTTCATTAAATGATGTAATGTTAATTTACGGTACTATTGAAGTACTAATATCTGTTTTGTACCATTGTAATACACTGACAACCACCAATCACAGCAGTGATGCAAATCACATGATCAATCATAGTTCATCACAAGAAAGTTATTACTAATATATAGAAGCTGCACAGTGTCATTCACACAAACATTAAACACCATCATGGTAACACACATGGAATTTTAAAAATGCAATAAACATTAATTTAACAACATTAAATGTAACATAAAACCCTAATGTACATAACTGATTAGAAATAAACTAAGAAAACTATGAAGAAACAGTTATTTCAACAAACATACATCAAATGTGAAGTGTCACACAGGTTTAATTGTGATTCAATTTACGTTTTTTCACTGTAAATTATACAACGAGTTGTTCTTTTTCACTTTCTAAAAATTTTTGTTAAACAATATTTTACAGTAAAATTACATTAAATGTACCATTAGATCTATCACAGTTATTTACCGTGTATAGGAAGGAAACTTTCTGTTAACCAATTAACAGTTTTTTCTTTTACCGTATTTTACCGTTAAAATCACAATAATTTTTTACAGTGAGTGTTGATGCCGTTCTTTCTCTCTCTCCTATCGTGAAATAAACTGATAAATAAATCGCAGGTCATATCTGTTGCTTTCGCATATAATTTGCATATTGAATTTGTATATAGTACGGGAATTGAAGATTTACTGTATGTTTTGCAGAGACACATTCATGTGGCCGAGTGTAAATGGAACCGTTTAACAGTAAAAACTCTTTATCACCAGTGATCTAGAATAGTGTTTCTAACTTCACTAACTTCTGGAACCTCTTCCCCTCTCACACCCTTCATCTCTCCACAAACACTGTTTGTCCCGACAGCGGATGGGAAATTGCCTCTGACCCGAGAAATTACATTAGAGCCATTATAAAGTCGTTGAGAGAGGATCAGACCGTCCTCCAAAGTACATACATATTTAATTTCTCCACACACACCATCAAAAACCCAAATGATGGAACAATGTTTGTGTCTAGTCTCCCAGTTATAGAGGATAAATCGATGGACAAGAACATTGCGGTCAAAGGCTTTGGCGGGAGATTTTGGCAGAACTCAAGATTTCAGAGGTGATGTTTTTCTTTATGAATATGGATATGATAAATGATTCTCTGGATGACTGATGTTCATAAGCACATGATCTGAGCCTATATACACACTTCAGTATTCCTCATTAGTCAGGGTTAGTGATTTGAACAAGCCTACTGTAATTGTTAAACCAATTATAGCATAACTCATTCGTCACAGAAAGCTATTGCAAGCTGATTGAAAACAAGTTGGTTATTTTAAATATACTTCTACATTTTATTGAATAATCTCTTATAGATGGTTTATTTGGCATTGAACCTTTAACATCAATGGAATTTCCTGTTCATTGCACAAAAAGATCTTTATAGTGCAAAAAGCTTTACTTTTAAAAGTATTTAGAAAAAAGTTGTTGGAACCAGTAAATATTGATATGTGCTGTGTGTTTATGCAATATAATATGGCGTTATTTTTAAGTCAAAAGTTACGAGCGCGTAAAATTTGCTCACGAGCACATTATGTTATTTCACAGGCGCGAAAATGAACCTTCAGCTGGCATGATAAAAGTAATCGCGCACAAATTCAACAACCGAGAGGTGCACCGGTAGCTGCGAGCGAGCGCCTGGCATACTCTCATAGGTTAACTCTGCTTGTACAATGGAATCCTGCTCGCGCGCAGCGGGCTTCTGCTCGCGGACTGCTGTTTTGCTCGCGCAGTGGATTTCTGCTCGCTCAGCTGATTTCTGCTCCCTCGCGTCGACATGACTTTTGACAATTTGGGGGCGGGACCTAGGGAGGGGACTGGCCCTCTTATGATTGGTCACTTTCATCGTAATCACAACCACAGAGACATCCTTCTACCTTGATTGACAGCTCTCATTACAGGAAGCACGGAGTTGGGCTAAGTTACCACCAAAGAAGAGTGGTAAGTGAATGAATTAGAATGAGGTTTTCTAATATACATAAAATGTCTCTGCACGTATAAAATGCATATAGTTAAATCAGTTACCATCAATGTATATATTTGCGAACGATGACGCCTACGTTTTGTTTAGTAACATTAACGTTACATATGAGTAATAAGTAACGTAACTTTAGCTAGCATATTCGTTCTGTAGCTAATGCCTCAGCCAACACTTGTGATGCTGATCGCCCGACACACTCATTTTAAAACTTCTTAAAAAAAAAAAAAAAAAAAAAACTTCTTAGACAACTAAGAATCATAACATCATTGTTTTGCATGTAACGTTAAAAGTGCTATTCTTATTGAGGCTGAGTTAATGCATTTGATTTTGCAGGCTAACATCCAATGCAGTAAAATACTGTTTTGAATGTTGATTAACTTAGCCACACATGTTCACATTGTCCCTTGTTGTATTTTTGTGTGGATCCAGCCCATCTTGTCATTTATAAATAGATGTAAAAGAAAATGGCGGACGCAAAAGAGGAGGTGAACTATTTTCAAAAATGTTTATTACGTTAAAGTAGTTCATTTGTGGTGCTGTTTGTTTCAGTTACATTTCTTTATTTCTCCCCATTCCTCTAGAGTCTAGGAAGATTTGCGCAATATGGCCCTCGATTTGGTGGCCAGGATGAGAGCTACATTGAGTAATCCTAAACCAAACGGTATGTATCATGACTCAGTAACTATCTTTACTAGGTTGCGTTGCCATCTCTAGACAACATGTGTGGTTTGATTACATTATGTTGGTTTCCCTGTATACATATAACAATATATAAATACTCAACTTCATAAACAACTTCAACAACATTCGTCATGGAAGTGTTGCTGTCATCATCATGCAGCTCACCTATGGGCTATATGCACGCATAAGTTCCACATTTGACGCAAGGATGCTCTTCAGTTTCCGGTTGGGGAGATTAAAGCGGAGGAAAACCGAGGAAAACGGGATTATGGCAGAGTCTTCAAAATGTACTGTCCTCCCGTCTTTGAAACGAAAATTTCATACGTTTAGATGTCATTTTATATAGTTATGTTTATTTAATATAATTTAAAAAGAAGCATAAACACAATGAGGGGTGTCTGTTTTTGTGACTAACGTTTCTTTACTATAACCATGGAGTATAAAATTCAATATAAATTCTCGGTATTGCATTGGACTCTACGATCGGCGGAAGATATCGAGCATCCTTACACCTTCACCGGAAATACCGCCGTGCATAGAGCCCATTCATTTAGCTTATATAACAACAGAAGTTACATGTTGTCAGTGAATTAATTATGTTGAATGAACAGTGAAGTTCAGGGACAGTGCAATGCACAGTCAGGCTCAGCCAGGGTATCCAGGCAGGACAAATCCCAGGAACCACGAGAGCACAATGCGGTGCGTGGACCTGCACAGGCTCCTTCAGGGACTGCAGTTCAAAAGAAACCTTCAAAAACTAAGCATGTTTATGCTTCTTTTTAAATTATATTAAATAAACATAACTATATATAAAATGACATCTAAACGTATGAAATTTTCGTTTCAAAGACGGGAGGACAGTACATTTTGAAGACTCTGCCATAATCCCGTTTTCCTCGGTTTTCCTCCGCTTAATCTCCCCAACCGGAAACTGAAGAGCATCCTTGCGTCAAATGTGGAACTTATGCGTGCATATAGCCCATAGGTGAGCTGCATGATGATGACAGCAACACTTCCATGACGAATGTTGTTGAAGTTGTTTATGAAGTTGAGTATTTATATATTGTTATATGTATACAGGGAAACCAACATAATGTAATCAAACCACACATGTTGTCTAGAGATGGCAACGCAACCTAGTAAAGATAGTTACTGAGTCATGATACATACCGTTTGGTTTAGGATTATAGTTAAAATTAACGTTATATTAATGCAGTTTTGTCCTTTGTTGTGTAATAAGAGGGAAAGGCTTCTAACAGGGGTTAAATATAACATTGGGGATTGTGATAGTGATAGAAGTCATTTAAATGCAGACATCCCAAGTCTCCCGTTAGTTCCGTTAGTCTCCCGCATATTGATAGCGGCTCCCTGATGACCATAACTGTATATACACTACTATAATTTGTCCCATTTGTGTCTCCTTTATCTCTTTCAACACAAGAAGCACAAGTGATTCAGTGGATCCTGAAGACTCCCTGCACTGACGCTGTACCCTCACCTTCAGTCTCAGCTCCTTGGATTTTGCAAGACTTTCCTTGCTCGCTATTTTTAATAAACATTAAACTTCCCAGTGTTGGTCTTTGTGAAAAAGTGTAGATACACCTAAGTATGATTAGCACAAAATTGAGCATATTTTCTCCTCTGTGTCAGACAGTACAAGAACACTAGAGGAAAGTAAAGACAACATGCTTGACGTTTATTAGACATTTATGAATCCCATTGTGCTAAATAAGTGCAAAAGTATATATATATGTCATTGACAAATTAACCTTCAAAAAGTTTTTTTTTATCTTTTCAAAACTTATTGTTATTCTTAAGACACCATTTAAAATAGTTTTTTTTTAGACTTCATTTGTGCGGACAGTTGCACAACCTGACATTTTTAAGGATTTAAGATAACAAAACATAAAATATCTGTTATTTATATAGCCTATTTTAAATGTACTAAAAATGAAATTAAACTAAATAGGTTTTATAGATTAAAGTGATGTATGTCATGAATTTGTTCATTATTTTAAAAGGAAATAATGCACTTGGACACTTATTAAATATGTGTGTGTATAATCATGATTTGTTTTAAAATTAATTAAATATATTATGTATTAATGTATATAGTAATAAGTGCATGGGGTGCATAAGCGTTGTAAACATTAAGATTAAAGAAAGTTTACTTGTTTGCAATAGCCTAGATTTTTTTAAGACAATCACCTGTTTCCTGCAAGTCTCCTGTCCTTGTGAAACCATAGTGAACATTATGTGATACCCTTAAATAACATACAAGTTTAAGAACACAAAAATACTTCAAAACAACTGCAATATGGTCTTTATCCAAGGTAACGTTAGCCAGAAATATGTTAACAAAGGTAGATAAGGCTGGTTGAACACACTAAAAATGAAATATTATCAGATTTTTATCTTTTAAAAACAACATTGCTGTACCTACATACACATACTATATTCACGTATCAGTGTATTATACACATATTGTAAATCAATGCATTTATTGACTATAAAACTACCAAAAAGCACAGTTCTGCTCTCTAACTCCATCGATTTGAATTGGCGCCGAAGCACTTCCTGGAACTATCTGAGGTATACGCGAATCACGTGACAACTAAGCATTTCGAACTTCCGTTGTCGCAACTCTCTCTATATGGCTCTGGTGATTACGATGAAAGTGACCAATCATAAGAGGGCT
>JAULUF010000042.1:36702500-36737500 GCA_031834385.1 Semotilus atromaculatus | reverse complement strand
ACATGTCCGTCAGTGTCAGGCTGAACGTGTAGAGCAAAAACTAGTCAGATTTGAATGAATTCATCATCAGAGATACTGTAATCCTGTCATTTTAAAGTCCCCCTGTGGTGAAAATCAAGTTTTCAATGTTGTTTATGTGTCTATGTGGTGTTTTTAATACGCTTTAAGATAAAGTGTAAATGTGTAAGTTCATAAGTCGACAGCATTGCTGAGTATTTCCTCCTTAAAACTGCAGTGAACCAAAGACAGTCTCAAAAACACGGTGTGAAATCGCTGGTGTTTCTGACGTCACAAACGACCTTGTAACCAATCAGATCAACGTGTGATCGACAACCAGTGGATCTCTGAGTGAGGGAGTGAGTGGAGGCGGGGCTCATTTGCATATTCATAGACCCGCGCATACTAAATGAGGCAAAGGTGTCGAGTTACATTCAAGATATTTTAAGGCATGAAGAAATTTTTTTCAAAGAAAAAACGTTTAAATATGTCATTTTGGTGATCAAAGATGAGTTTTAAGGAATAAAATGATTGACTACAGGGGGACTTTAAAAATGTTCAGCGGTTCAGGCTGAATTGCATTGTGATTTTTAGCATGCAAAATTTCTTTATGCAATGCTGAAAACTAATAAATAAGAAATAAGAAAAATTATTTTAATTCAAACAAAAACAAGATTATTTTTTTATTCCATTGGCAGATAATTTTGCTTTTTTTTTTAAAGCAAAAACTCGCTTAATTTTGATTTATTTCCCCAGAAAACAAGACATAATATCTTACGGCATTTTACTCATCTAGTAAATGCATCTTGATTTAAGACTTTTCAGATATTTGGACTGGAAACAAGACACAGATATTAAATAAGAAAAGCTTTTTTTTTGCAGTGAACGAGTAATGTGGATGTTGTCACGTGACTGCATTTTGGTTCGTTTCATCAACTCATCAACTGATTTGGACCAGAACAAACAGTGTGCTGTGAAAAAAGAAACCAAAATGCCTGAAAAATGCTAGAAAGTATAATTTTTCGGCCTTGGTCCGGACCAAATGAACCGAACTGATATGAAAGCACCCAAATGAATGGAAGTCAATGGAATGAAAAGTGACTGTGCATTTAGTGATGGAGGTTTAACACAAACCCTCAGAAACACACACTTTATCACAGAAAGTCTGTATTGAATGCATCATGTGATTGACATGTTCGCCGTGTCAGTGAAATGTTTACGCTCTTAACAGCAGGATTAGGACACGATAGCCAGACTTCAGCTGAACTCTCCACTTGACTGTCAGATATGCTCTGTGTGAATGCTGTAGATATGCAGATATGAGTGAATGGTGTGTGTGTTTCGCTCACTGACGAGACGTAATCATGACAGACACACTGATAAACCCTGATGAATGTGTACAGGGTTCAAACGCCTGGATTTACTGACACAACAGCTTCAGTATCTGCAGTGAGCTCATGAGTAAAGCACGGATCGTCTGCGTTCCTCAGATGCACGTTTGAACAGATGCTGTGCGACACAGATTTATTTGCGAGCGTGTTTTGACAACGTTTACAGTGTTGCCGTCGTAGCGTTACATGTTTTGCGGTTTCTGATTAGCGGCTGCGTTCGCACACATCTCCAGGAGTCTGATTATGTCTCTCTTTACATTTACACCCTTATTTCAATAGCAGATGTGACGGGAGTTCATCAAACAGAATCATGGTTTTATGGCTCATGTGTTATAAATAAAATCAAGCTTTTATTTCAGGGAATTTACATGTGCAACTGGAGGATAAACTTGATTTGTGAGTGACGCTTGAACATATAAAGATCATTGCAATTGTTGTGGGTGGTTGTTAGGGTGTTGCTATGCAGTTACTATGACTTTGCATGTGGTTGTTAGGGTATTGCCGTGCAATTGCTAGGATGTTGTTGTTGGATGTTGGGGTGTTGCTATGCAGTTTGCTAGGATGTTGTTGGGGTGTTGTTATGCAGCTGCTTGGATGTTGTGGGTCGTTGCTATGGAGTTGCTGGAATGTTGTGGGTGGTTGCTAGGGTGTTGCTATGCATTCACTAGAGTGGATGGATAGGATGCTGCTATGCAGTCACCAAGGAGTTATGGTCAGTTGTTAGGATGTAGCGATTCAGTCACTAGGGTGTTGCTATGTACTCATTCGGGTGCTGAGGTTGATTGTTAGCATGATGCTGTGCAATCAGCATGTTGCGGTTGGTAGCTAGGGTGTTGCTATGCATTTGCTAGGATGTTGTAGGTAGTCGTTAGGGTGTTATGCAGTTACTAGGATGATATTGTAAGGGTGTTGCTATGCAGTTGCTTGGATGTTGTGTACTGTTGCTATGCATTTGCTAGAATGCTGTGGGTGGTTGCTAGGGTGTTGCTATGCATTCACTAGTGTGGATAGGGCGTTGCTAAGCAGTCGCTAAGGTGTTATGGTTAAAATGTTGCTATTCAATCACTAGGGTGTTGTGGGTTGTTAGGGTGTTGCTATGTGTAACCCTGGTTAAATAATTGTTTTACAGATATTATTTATTGTTATGTTTGCTTGAATAGAATGTTATGATTATTCATATGTGAAATTCTATGAAAAAAAATATATATCTGAATCGAGTTAAGAGATGAGTATCCACCAATCGGAGTGTTTTCGCTGGCTCCGCCCCCTTGCCTACGGATAGCGTTGCGCAGATTAGACAACAGATGCAGAGCGACTGAGATATCTGATCGGACGAGAGTAAAATTGAACAAATATAGTTCTTAAACTGTTCCAAGTTAAAAAAAATGAATAAAGCGCAGGGTAACTACAAGATATTGGATGACCCAGTATGATTGTGCACTTCAGAGTTTACAGTTGACTCGTGTGGTTGTGTCAGACCGCATGGTGTATTAAGTGTTCACTGTTGACGCCATTTTGTGAATGGATAGGTAATTGAGTACAATGTCATTTGTTTGGATGATGGTATGCATATATGTATTTTATTTGTTTCCTGTGTTATATATTTAATTGTAAATCATTATTGGTATACAATATTGAATGCATATTCTGGTCTGTGATCAGGCCAGGTTTTTTTTCTGTGTGAATGTTCTTTCAAGATGGATTTCCCTAATTGATGGCGAGCATCCCACTTCGATTCTGAAAGGATCACAAACTTAACTTTTTCGTTTCATAATTCCTCCTCAGATAAGTAAGAGAACACACTTCCAGAGACTGATTTTTTTCTTCTTCTTGGGACTGAAAGTTTAAGAAATATTGGAATATTGATCATCCATTTAAACTTGAAGGACTGATTTCAGTGGGTTGAATGTAATACCACTGGTGATTTGTTTTTTTCTTTCATTTGTGTTCACTTGAATACATTGATTGTGATTGTGATGATACATATGCACTCGTTTGAGTGCTGAAGTTGATTGTTTGCATGATACTGTGCAATAATAGGGTGTTGTGGGTGGTTGTTATAGCATTGCAATGCAGTTGATAGAGTGTTATTGCTGGTTTCTAAGGCATTGCTATGCAGTCACTATGGTGTTGTGGGTGATTGTTTGGGTGTTGCATAAATGTGTCTCCACAAAACAGATCTACTACTTCTGTGCTGTAGGCCTATGCAAATACAGTTCCGCTCCATGTAAATATGATAAATATGATTTCCAGATATGTTCATGTCACTGAACCGAGCAGGTTAGTGTATTTTTGTATGACTAAACTGTAATAATGTTGTTATCTGCTGGATGTTTATGGATGTGATGGTTTTCTTTCTGTTCAGACCTTCTGTTTAAAACCCTTTCTGTGGTAACTTGGTGTATAAAAAGACCACACAAGAGAGAGGAATGCAGGAGGGTCGGTTTTCTAATAACTGCTCTTATTTTACAGGATTACACCAGCACGACCTAGCTATCCTACATAACCGAACAAGTGATTTGCACACAACACAAGCATATACCCCCTAGAATGAACTCTATATTCTACACTTTCTTTCTGTAGCAGATTTAAACTGAGATTCAGGAACATTTACATTTATGCATTTGGCAGATGCTTTTATCCAAAGCCACTTACATTGCATTTCAAGGTACACATTTACATTATTATCAGTTCTTTCTTTCCCTGGGAATTGAACCCATGACCTTGGCGTTGCAAGCGCTCTACTGTTTGAGCTGCATGTGTCAGGTGTGTATTTGGTGTTTCCAGAGCAGCACAACAACACAACAAACTGCTGAACAGACCGTGTGATGATGTCTCGGGTTGGACTGGACTGTTGAGATGTTCTTCTACCTCAGGCTGGTTTGTAATGTCCACCATGTGTCGTCCACGTCTGATTTATCGCCGGCTCTGTCTGTGGGATCGGGTCGGTATCTCTGCTAAATGAAAAAGCACTGTTAAGATTACTATGAGGCAATAACTCTTCACCTTTCACCCGCGCCCACTCATCTCTCTCAGGCCTGTGTGTGTGTGTGTGTGTGTGTGTGTGTCTGTGTCTGTGTCTGTCTGTGTGTGTGTGTGTGCGGGTCTGTGTGTGTGTGTGTGTGTGTCTGTGTCTGTGTGTGTGTCTGTATGTGTGTGTGTGTGTGTGTCTGTATGTGTTTGCGCGTCTGTGTGTGTGTGTGTGTGTGTGTGTGTCTGTGTCTGTGTGTGTGTCTGTATGTGTGTGTGTGTGTGTGTGTGTGTGTGTGTGTCTGTGTCTGTGTGTGTGTCTGTGTGTGTGTGTGTGTGTCTGTATGTGTTTGCGCGTCTGTGTCTGTGTGTGTGTGTGTGTGTGTGTGTGTGTGTGTGTCTGTGTCTGTGTCTGTGTCTGCGTGTGTGTGTGTGTGTGTGAAATGCAAATTGCAATCATATGGTGGTAGACTGTAGTTGTATTTTCTACCACCGAAGATGTTTAGATATTTTGTTCTGGAGAAGAAGACAAAACACTACATGAGATCATCTTTTCTTCTCTTTGCCGTTGTCATGCTCCTGTCTCTGTCACCGCAGAGTTCATGCTTTACATGCATGGAGTCTGTTTTCCTTGTTCATATTTTTTATTTTGGATTATTGAATAATAAAACAAAATGGCCATTAGAAGCCACCCGAGCTCCTGAGGGAAAACACTTGATTTCAACCTAGCCAAGCATTGATTTGAACCTCTCAGGGAAAAAAGAATCGGGCAATTTCTCGTTAAATGACACAATGCGTTTCGAAGCGCAGAGACTCTTCTGTCACATATAGGCAGAAAAGACGCCATCTTTGATTTTGAATGGGAATGAAAGCGAGGCTGTGAGGGACAGACATGCGTCTCTGTTTTTAATGTGTTTTTGGATTGTTCTGCTCATGAAACACTGGAAAAATATCTTTCCAAGAATTTCAGTTGACAAAAAACTCCCGACAATATAAGCTGTGGAAAACTGTAAGTGATCTAGGAGCTTTTTACAGCGGATGCCACTGGAAACACGGCAAGTCTCCCTGAACGCCTCTCTCGTACATGAACATGTCGTGGCGCCGCTCTGAATAAGGTCTATAACTCACAGCCTGAAACTTCACAGAGGATCACACTGACACAAACACATATCAGCTCAATGAAACATCAACCTACTGATGTTTACCTGTGTTTAATGTCTATCAATCTTAAAAACAGTTATACTTTTTGCAGAAACTGTGATACATTTTATTTCCCGCATTCTTTGATGAATAGAATGTTTAAAAGAAATCGTTCATTTGAAATCGAACCATTGAATGTTACTGTATCACAGAAATGTTTCGTCGGGTTTGTTTTCCTGCCGCATTCAACCATGTACAGAATAATCACTGACAATTATGTCATTCATATAGTGTTGTTGTGAGGAATACATATTGCTCTTGTCCCTATTTACGTATTTAAGGACTTGAATCAGTAGCGAATCCTTCAAAGTGAAGTTAAGATGCATGACTGAACATTGAACTGTGTTTCTCTGTCCTCGTGGTCAAACATCTGCTGTCGTCCTGCTGTGGAACCGGAAGTGATTGATAACATCTGTCGACTCTGTCAAACGCTGTTACACGGTAGTTCTGCGGACGTATGTTTACACTGACACAGGCTGAAATAACGGCTGAACTTCGGCTTTAAGTTCCTGTGATATTTTTGGCCCATCGTGAGGACTTTAGATGAAATTTGATGATTCACGCGGCTTAAAAACAGACTCATTTTTAGTTTCTTTTAGCCCATGGGCAACATTTGATCAGGTCAGGGCTTTTGTATGACAAATCCAAATGCAGGTCGTTTATAATGTGGTTTGTGAATGATAAAAGCAAGTTTTTTTTTTGCATACTTCCAAATGTATTTGTCCATTGCATTTTACTTTACTGACCTCATGCATGACTGTATGAAGTTTGTACACTGCAAAATGGGTGCATTCACTAGTGTGAATAGGGCGTTGCTATGCAGTCGCTAAGGTGTTATGGTTAAAATGTTGCTATTCAGTCACTAGGGTGTTGTGGGTTGTTAGGGTGTTGCTATGCACTCGTTCGATTGTTTGCATGATACTGTGCAATAACTAGCGTGTTGTGGGTGGTTATGTATTTGTGTCTTATTTCAAGTACAAATATCAAAAAATTCTTAAATCAAGATGCATTTTCTATATAAGAAAAATGACATAAGATATTTAGTCTTGTTTCCTGGGGAAAAAGAAAATTCTAAATGCTTAAACAATTATCTTAATGCAAACGGAAAATAAATTTTTAATGGCAGATAATTTTACTTGTTTTAAGCAAAATGCGCTTAATTTAGATTTGCGCATCTGTAAATTGCGCATCTTATGAAAATGCATCTTGATGTAAGAATGTTTTTAGATTTTGACTGGAAACAAGACAAACATACCAAGTAAGAATAGCATTTTTTGCAGTGTAAAGGGGACGTTTCCTCTTGAAGGCATGTGATCCATAACTATTCAACAGAGACCTAGTGAATCCAATAGTTTCTGCTAGTTAGTGCAAGTGTGAAATTAATGATGTGTGTGTTTCTCTTGTTAGCTATTCCCTTGCATCCCTTAAACAGTATCTGAAAACTTTCTCTGCATTTCTCCCCTTCTGTTTGCTCCTAAATCTAGTTGTCTAATAAACCTGGAATCGAATACTGTTGCTCTTTGATGAATTGCTTTTGTAAGTCTCTGTGTTTAAAAGCATCTCTTAAATGCATGGATGCATAAATATAATTTGATGGCATTGGTAATATTTAGGCTTGTTTCATATGTGGTGCACATTTAATTCAACGTTCGTATCAGTATTAAGTATTATTAATAGTTGAAATCATTTTATTAAAAATTTTAGTGTAAGTTTTGTCATTATTATTATTATTCTTTTTTACAAACATATTTCTAAATTTAAGTTTATTTAGTTTAAGTTTTAGTCATTTTAGTACTTCAACTTGAACTTATTTATTTACATTAATAATTACTAACATTTATAATTTTAATACTTTTATTTTTAGTTTACTAAAATAGTTTAGTTTCCCATTCTTGATAACCATTTTATAGTTTATGACTATAAATACTTTGGTAACAAGCATTATGTTCTGTTTAGTGTTGTGGTTCAGTCGGATGTTGCCGTTCCTGAAACTCAAGGTTGTTGGTCTTTCAGACTTCGACGCATGTCATTTAAATTCAATGTAAATGCATATTTTGAACTCTTTTGAAACCCCAGCATTGATTCCAATCGATGTCCTTGAGGCAAAAATAATAACACGAGGCAATAATCCTTTTGAGCATGCACAGACCGAACTCTATTCTTCCTCCAAATGAATACCTGTCCTTGCAGCCTTTAGCGCTTCGATCAATGGCATCAGTCCAGTGGCCTTGCCTTCGACAGAGACCAAACACTTCCATAGAGATGAGGTCAATTAAGCATTCTGCCTCTATAAGTGCAGTGATCTATTCTTCTGCCAGGCTAATTGAGACCGAGAGAGAGACAGAGTAACTAGAACCTGTCTCTCGTCCCTCATCTGGAGTGTGAAGCACCCAGTAAAAGTCATAAAAGTGCCAGGCTTAATTGCAAGTGATAGAAAACCCTGGACAGTCTCGGGCCAGTGGATCCTGAACATCTCACGCTGGAATATAATCCAGCACCTCGTGAACCGTAAGATCCACAGATACACATCTCTACAGATGCATTTACTCTGTTCACAGTGCATCTGTGTGCGCTCTTTCTTATGGAAGATTGTTTCCACCACAGAATAAACATTTTAAAAGATAATTGTGACTTTAATTCTTAGAATTGCGAGATATAAAGTCAGAATTGCGAGATATAAAGTCAGAATTGCGAGATATAGTCATAATTGCGTGATATAAAGTCATACTTGCGAGATATAGTCATAATTGTGTGATATAAAGTCAGAATTGCGAGATATAGTCATAATTGCGTGATATAAAGTTATAATTGCGAGATGTAGTCATAATTGTGTGATATAAAGTCATAATTGCGAGATATAGTCATAATTGTGTGATATAAAGTCATAATTGCGTGATATAGTCATAATTGCGTGATATAAAGTCAGAATTGCAAGATATAAAGTCAGAATTGCGCAATATAAACTCATAATTGCGAGATATAGTCAGAATTGCGTGATATAAACTCATAATTGTGAGATATAGTCAGAATTGCGTGATCTAAAGTTATAATTGCGAGATATAAACTCATAGTTGCGAGATATAGTCATAATTGTGTGATGTAAAGTCATAATTGCGTGATATAAAGTCAGAATTGCAAGATATATTCATAATTCTGTGATATAAAGTCAGAATTGCGAGAAATAAAGTCAGAATTGCAAGATATAAAGTCAGAATTGCGAAATATAAAGTCAGAATTGTGTGATATAAAGTCATAATTGCGAGATATAAAGTCAGAATTGCGAGATCTAAAGTCATAATTGCGAGATCTAAAGTCATAATTGCGAGTCATATTTGCGAGATATAGTCATAATTGCGAGATATAAAGTCATAATTGCGAGATATAAAGTCATAATTGTGAGATATGAAATCAGAATTGTGAGATGTAAAGTCAGAATTGCGTGATATAAAGTCAGAATTGCAAGAAATAAAGTCAGAATTGCGTGATATAAAGTCAGAATTGCGAGTTATAAAGTCAGAATTGCGTGATATAAAGTCAGAATTGCGAGAAATAAAGTCAGAATTGCGTGATATAAAGTCAGAATTGCGAGTTATAAAGTCAGAATTGCGTGATATAAAGTCAGAATTGCGTGATATAAACTCATAATTGCGAGATATAAAGTCAGAATTGCGAGTTATAAAGTCAGAATTGCGAGATATAAAGTCAGAATTGCGTGATCTAAAGTCAGAATTGTGAGTTATAAAGTCAGAATTGCGAGTTATAAAGTCAGAATTGCGAAATATAAAGTCAGAATTGTGTGATATAAAGTCATAATTGCGAGATATAAAGTCAGAATTGCGAGATCTAAAGTCATAATTGCGAGATCTAAAGTCATAATTGCGAGTCATATTTGCGAGATATCGTCATAATTGCGAGATATAAAGTCATAATTGCGAGATATAAAGTCATAATTGTGAGATATGAAATCAGAATTGTGAGATGTAAAGTCAGAATTGCGTGATATAAAGTCAGAATTGCGAGAAATAAAGTCAGAATTGCGTGATATAAAGTCAGAATTGCGAGTTATAAAGTCAGAATTGCGTGATATAAAGTCAGAATTGCGAGAAATAAAGTCAGAATTGCGTGATATAAAGTCAGAATTGCGAGTTATAAAGTCAGAATTGCGTGATATAAACTCATAATTGCGAGATATAAAGTCAGAATTGCGAGTTATAAAGTCAGAATTGCGAGATATAAAGTCAGAATTGCGTGATCTAAAGTCAGAATTGTGAGTTATAAAGTCATAATTGCGAGTTATAAAGTCATAATTGCGTGATATAAACTCATAATTGTGAGATATAAAGTCAGAATTGCGTGATCTAAAGTCATAATTGTGAGATATAAAGTCATAATTGCAAGATATAAAGTCAGAATTGCGAGATATGAAGTCAGAATTGCGAGTTATAGTCATAATTGCGTGATATAAACTCATAATTGCGAAATATAGTCATAATTGCGTGATCTAAAGTCATAATTGTGAGATCTAAAGTCATAATTGCGTGATATAAACTCATAATTGCGAGTTATAAAATCAGAATTGCGTGATATAATCTCATAATTGCGAGAAATAAAGTCAGAATTGCGAGATATAGTCAGAATTGCGTGATATAAAGTCAGAATTGCGAGTTATAAAGTCAGAATTGCGTGATCTAAAGTCATAATTGTGAGATATAAAGTCATAATTGCGAGATATAAAGTCAGAATTGCGAGATATGAAGTCAGAATTGCGAGTTATAGTCATAATTGCGTGATATAAACTCATAATTGCGAGATATAGTCATAATTGCGTGATATAAACTAATAATTGTGAGATATAAAGTCATAATTGCGTGATCTAAAGTCATAATTGCGTGATATAAACTCATAATTGCGAGTTATAAAATCAGAATTTCGTGATATAATCTCATAATTGCGAGAAATAGTCATAATTGCGTGATATAAACTCATAATTGCGAGATATAGTCATAATTGCGTGATATAAAGTCAGAATTACGAGATATAAAGTCAGAATTGCGTGATATAAAGTCAGAATTGCGAGTTATAAAGTCAGAATTGTGTGATCTAAAGTCATAATTGTGAGATATAAAGTCATAATTGCGAGATATAAAGTCATAATTGCGAGATATGAAGTCAGAATTGCGAGTTATAGTCATAATTGCGTGATATAAACTCATAATTGCGAGATATAGTCATAATTGCGTGATATAAACTAATAATTGTGAGATATAATGTCATAATTGCGTGATCTAAAGTCATAATTGCGTGATATAAACTCATAATTGCGAGTTATAAAGTCAGAATTGCGTGATATAATCTCATAATTGCGAGAAATAGTCAAAATTGCGTGATATAAACTCATAATTGCGAGATATAGTCATAATTGCGTGATATAAAGTCAGAATTGCGAGTTATAAAGTCAGAATTACGTGATATAAACTCATAATTGCGAGATATAGTCAGAATCGCGTGATATAAACTCATAATTGCGAGATATAGTCATAATTGCGTGATATAAACTCATAATTGTAAGATATAGTCATAATTGTGTGATATAAACTCATAATTGCGAGATAATATCATACATGAGATATAAATTGGATGACGGCAATTTTGCATCGACATGCAAAGCTATCAAATGTTATCGTCACTACATTTTTTCTTCCTGTGTTTTTTAAAATATTCTATATCAGTGTATGAAGTCTTTGTTGTCCTGCATCATGTCTCCTCGTGTCATCTTCACACAAACCTCCACATGTTCTTCATCAGACAGATGAGGAGCGGAGGACCGTGTTCAGAGTCCAGAGGAACCGGGACACTGACAGCACAGAGCATTCACTGCAGTGCCGAACGCTCTCGTCTGCTTTACTGTCCTGTGCTGTCAGTTCATGTCGGTTTGCAGGATAATCCCGTGACGTGTGTGTGTGTGTGTGTGTGTGTGTGTGTGTGTGTGTGTGATCTCTCCCTGTTAGTGTCTCTGTCGACAGGAATAAATCTGAGGATCTCGTGGCTTTTCTCTTGTTTCTCTGAAACTCTGTCTGTATATTGTAGTCTTAGGACGAGCTGTTCTGGATGTCAGAGGATCTGGTTTCTTCTTGCTGTTTCCTGTATTATGCGTTTTATCAAGTTGTCATTTCTTGTTTTCACGTTCTGGATTTTTTGCTAAACATCTCCTTTTTCAACCATAGACTGTAAAACAAATGGACAAAGCGTCTGTGACGTCACCCATAGACTTTCTGAAGAACGGTTTTGAGGCCGTTTATGGGGGGTTTGGGCGGCGCCATCTTGGAAATATTTCAATCCAAATGTTCAGGAAGGACACAGAGGTGTATGATGTGTGTGTCAGACCACGGCCGAGACGTCACATTTCAGGAATTCCACTCGGCGCAGCCCGTTATCAGCTGTCAATCAAGCTGTTAATCAAAGTTAACCACGCCCTTATTTGTCATACATTCATATTTAAATATGATCTAAACTAACGAGTTAGAAAAAAATTCACCCCCCTCACAGTCGTCAGGCACTCGGAACCTATCGACAAATACAATAAAAGTCCATGGGACCAACCTGTAAAAACATGAGTTTATGCTGTGAAAACTGACATTTTAACATGGGGGTCTATGGACATCTGCTCCTTCTGGGACCGGCCCCTAGAGGAGTTTAGATGGAGTGCAGTTTTTCACTTCCGGGTAGGCTTCATTTTTCAGATTAGAATGTTGCCGCTTGGTTTCAACTGAACCAGGAAAGAAAATGCCTCAGCACTCAATTGGATAGACCTACAACCAATCAGAGCAACGGAGTAAGTGACGTACGTTGAATCCCGTCGGAAGGACGGCAAAAATATCTTTCCGATCGACAAATGCCTTGATGGCGGATCTCTGTTCCTCTTTTAAAATAAATGCACCGTACATCTTCTATAACAGAACACATCTAAACTCTCCATTCTGTGTTGTAAACGAACTCAACCCGAGCGCTCTTTGGTGACGTGGATGATTACGTTACTGTCCATCATCGTAGAAAGCCGCCCTGACAATTTGATTGGTCCGAACAGCTTTGGTTCGAGCATTCTTGCTTCACAACGGATCAAGTGCAGGGCTGCGTTCAGGCCCGACAAAACATTGCACAACGTCTTTTAAACAGAAACGGTGATGCGTTGAACACACTGTTCTGATGACGCAAGAGTTGCAACTACGGCAGCTGAGAAGGCCAGACTGAGTGATAAATTGGGGTTGTTCAGTGAGCATATCTGTAATGTATTGAGGTCCTAGGCCATCGAATGATTTATATACCAGTAATAATACTTTAAAATCAATCCTAAATGTAACTGGGAGCCAGTGTAAAGACCTGAGGACTGTGATGTGTTGCTCAATCCTGGCCGCAGCGTTATACTCTATACTCTATAACTACTAATACTAATGAGAGTTAGTTGACATGTAGTTGTGAAGTTACTTATAGTTAGTAGAGTGTGTAAAGTGGACCATCAAAATAAAGTGCAACTTATACCTAGTGTGTGTCCCGCAGGATCCAGCTGTGTTCAGATAAATGACACTACAGTTACTTCAGCTGTAATTTTAACGGCAGAATCCTCTGTGACTTAATTAATTGGAACAGAAAGCTTAAGTAATGAAACTCTCTGTCCCAAAGTCCGACTCCAGAAGAGTCGTGATCCGCTGAGACTCACAGACACAAACTAGGGCTTTTCTCCAGGAATCCTCTGCAGTAAAAGCCTGTGACCTCCTTTATTCGCCGGATTGTGGGATTGTGGGAACATGTGATGTTTGTTTCAGAGCTTATTGCTGTTTTAATTAAATTGAGACCTTATTTTTATTATAAGAACGCGGTTATTTGTAACTTGAATCGGCTTCCGGTGTCATTCACTTTCAGTTATTTTTAGCTGCACAAAACAGCTTGTTATGCTGCTTTACATTGCAAACTGGTATTATTATTTTGATGTATTGTTGTAAGTATAAACACACTGGTTTGTAGCGCAAATATTTACCATTTACTGCTCTCTGTTAACAGGGAACGTTCTCAGAGCGTTAGGTTATGAACAAAACTTCTTCCAGTAACGTTAATGGAAAGTTATCTGGTCTTTAAAAAGATTTTAGCACAAAAAAAATATTATTTATACAAAGTTCACAGAATACCATTGAAACTTTTTAGCTGAAAACTTTCAGTTGGATGTTCATCTGACGGTTTTTGAATGTAACTGCTTGTTTCGGAATCTTCAGAGAACATTCAAAAGTAACGTTCCCATAATGTTTCTAAAATGGAATGTTTGCCAAACATTCGCAAAATTTTTTAAACTGGACGTTCAGAAATAACTTTTTCAAAACTTAAAGGGAACGTTAGTGAAACATTCTTAGAGCACACTCTAAAAATGCTGGGTTGTTTTAACCCAACTTTGAGTCAAACCCAAACATTGGGGTAAAAATTTAATTAAAATTTTTTAACCCAATGGGTAGGTTTGTCCATATTTGACCCAAAGTTGGGTTAAAACAACACAGCATTTTTTAGAGTGCATATTTTTGTTAATGATTCTCGCACAATCACAGACAATAGCTTCTGTGTTCAAAAATATTATATTCGATATAACGATTTACAGTGCAGATGAAGTCAAAGATGCAGCCCAAAGATGCAAGAGTGTGTTTAACAGCGTTTGTCAATGTTTACCTCAGCACACCTTCACTGCTGCAAAATCTATACGCTCACGCATTAAATGTCATACGGTAAATTTACAGTCATGCTTTTATTTCAATTGAAAATGAAAATACATCAAGTGTCGCCGCAGTCCGTGAGCCGTTTGAGTTTTTAATCAGGTGTACACCATTTGAAAATTGTTTACTGTAGTAAGTACTCATCTCACGGCGCGGGACATTTACGCCTTATATGACACAAAATCAATACGGTCTAAATAAACTTCAGCAACAAGGGAACACACATATATTTCTTTCCTTGTTGTTCATGGCTCTATAAATAATTATTGGGATTCATAAAACTGCTCTTTGACAAGCCATAATGTCCAGGTGGCTCCAATCCCAACTTTTAATATAAAATATTATCTTGAGTTTATAGTTTGTCGATTTGCTTGTAAATTCAAATACTTCTTTTCTTTCATTTTTTTAATGTGTAAACCAAGAATTATAGAACCTCTAAGACTTTATATGTTCCTTTCTGGGGATGTTGTTGTCTATGAGTGAGTTGAGGCCTGTAACAGACTTTGATGTGTTAATTCTTCTAATTTGTTTTTATATACTTTTTTTTTGATAGTCCTGTTAGTTTAAATTAGGTTTAGGTAATGTATTTAGGTCTTATTAAGGAGGGACTTTTATTTTGACGGGTTTTGTGGTCTACGGGGCTAGACGGGAAAAAGGAAGAGAGGGGTCTGCTACAGTAAGAGCTTCACCTTCGCTGGTTCGGATCTCCGCCGCACGTGCTTGTGAAGGGGGCAACGTGACGATCGTTAACGGATGGATCAGCGTGATGGTCTATGAAACGCCATAAAAGTGAGTTGACTATGGAAATTGAAACTGAAGACCCAGATTCTGAAAGCCTTCAAACGGAGTCAGAAAGTGTAAAGGAAAAGCATGGAGAAGGATCAGTTAAATGTAAAGAAAAAAATGCCTCTGAACTCCCGTGTCATTCACAAGACAATATAGGATTGCCTCGACGCTCAGAGCGTCCACATATTCCTTCAGAGAAAATGCTTGCTTACCAGAAAGATGAGTGCTGTAAGAAAGAAAAAAGAATTAGCACTTTGTATGAGCAATGGAAAGTAGCAGCTCGTAAAGCAAGACATGATTTAAAATCAGACATCTCTGATGAGCAGCTCACTGAAATTGCTGACTCACTGGAGGATAAAAAGAACTGTATCATGAAAATCTTTAGTGAGATAAGGGAACATAGTACACCCGCTACTGATTTAAGACGTAAAATTGACGCATGTGAAGCCGTGACCAATGATTTCGTCAAAATTGTGCTGGAAAGGTTGGCAACAGTAGATGGCGATTTTGATGCAGAACAGGAAAAGAGCCGTCTGCATGAACTATTAGCCCATAGTTATGCCCATTCCATATATGGGTCCAGTGCTTCGCAAACGAGTGTCAGCAGCCATTCTAAATCTTCTTGTACAAGCAAGCGTGCAGATGCTGCGGCAGAGCTGGCTGCGAAAGAAGCTGAATACAAGATGATGCAAACGGAAAGACAACAAAAGGAAAAAATGAGAACTCTAGAAGAGCAGCTCAGACAAGAGCTAGAGACTCAAAGGTTTGAATTAGAACGGCTACAGGTAGAAAAGGACATAGAGATCGCTCGAGCCAGAGTAAAATCGTATGATGACGAAATAAAGCAAGAGACTAAGAGTCAGTCAATACAAAATGAACATGAAAGTCAGAAAAAGAAAATCTTCTCTGAGACAGAACGACAACGCAATGTTATCCAGTCAACGACCCTCGGTGAAGTGTCTCAGCTTGCTCAGGCAGTTCAGGATAGCATAGCGGTCAACAGATTACCAATACCAGAGCCATCAGTGTTCAATGGAGACCCAATTCAGTTTGTAGACTGGAAAGCCTCATTTATGTCACTTATAGATCGAAAGGGCATCTCTGCAGCTGATAAACTCTATTATTTGAAAAGGTATGTCAGTGGTTCAGCACACAGATATCTCGAAGGCACTTTTTATAGAAGTGATGAAGAAGCTTACAAAGACGCTTGGAATAAGCTTAACCAACGATATGGCCAGCCCTTCGTCATTCAAAGAGCATACCGTGAAAAGCTGTCTAAGTGGCATAGATTACAGTCCAAAGATGCAGAAGGTTTGAGAACATTTTCAGACTTCTTATATGCATGTCTGCAAGCCATACCGCATGTCAAAGGCTTGGAAATACTGAACGATTGTGAAGAGAACCAAAAGTTGGTACAGAAACTTCCTGACTGGGCAGCCTCCAGATGGAACCGCCAGGTCACAACAGCGCTTATGGACGGTAAGGAATTTCCAAGCTTTCAAGACTTTGTAAAGTTCCTTTCAACTGAAGCAGAGATTATGTGTAATCCTATCACTTCTTTACACGCTCTTCATTCACGTGAGTCACCTCCGGAGAGAAGAGTCTCTAATGAAGTAAAAAGAAACAAGGCTATTGTTTATAAGACGCAGACAATAGTAAATGGTGATAAACAGACAGTGGCTAAAACACAGTCTAAAACGTCATGCATGTTGTGTCAAGATGACAACCATCAACTCAACAAGTGTCCAAAATTCATGGAGAAGTCTCTGAAAGACAGAAGGTCATATGTCAAAGATAACAAACTCTGTTTTGGATGTATGAAACCAGGTCACTTTGCTAAGGAATGTCGTCGTCGCCACACATGTGATGTATGCAAATTGAGACATCCCACAAGTCTTCATGACTATAACTACGAGTATTATGGAAACCGAAAGCAACCAATGGTAAGCAGTGAGCGTGCACATGAGAGTGAGATTACGGATGCCACATCACTTAACGTAACAAGAGAAGGTCGTTCAGTCATTACATCTATGATTGTACCTGTATGGGTGTCGTCCATCCAAAATCCATCGAATGAACAGCTTGTCTATGCTTTGCTTGACACTCAAAGTGACACCACTTTCATTGATGAAGGAGTGAGTAAAGTTCTGCAAGTGGATGCTCATCCAATTAAACTCAAACTCACTACTCTGATGGGAGACAGTATGATCATTAATAGCAAAAGGATATCTGATCTTCAAGTGAGAGGGTATAATTCATCAGTACATATCAATCTGCCTCCATTATACACCAAAGAGTGTATTCCTGTCAATCGTGACCACATACCAACGCAGGAAACGGCAAAGAACTGGAGTCACTTGAAGGTAATCACAAAGGAAATGTCACCTCTTCTCGGCTGTGAAGTAGGTTTACTGATTGGTTACAATTGCCCCAGAGTGCTAGCTCCCAGAGAAGTCATTCTAGGTAAAGACGACGAACCCTATGCTATTCTAACTAACTTAGGTTGGAGTATTGTAGGCAGCTCCACACCAGGCATTCATGAATCCACAGCAATTGGTCTTTGTCACAGAATAGCCACAAAAGAGATTCCAGCTCTGACACCTGTGGATGCCATACGTGTGCTCGAGTCTGACTTTAAAGATGTCACGGTAGATGACAAGACAATTTCACAGGATGATATTGTGTTTTTGGACAAACTCAAAGAAGGCATAAAGAGAAATGCTCAAGGACATTATGAAATGCCACTTCCGTTTAAACAACGTCCATACTTACCAGATAACAGAGAGCTTGCCAAAGTCAGAGTCAATCACTTGAACAAAAAGTTCTGTAAAGATGAGAAATACAAGGCAGATTACATTGCGTACATGAATGATATCATCGAAAGAGGTGATGTAGAAACAGTGATTGATGATGGAACTGATGGTGAAAAGTGGTACATACCTCATCATGGCATTTACCATCCGAAAAAGCCAGACAAGCTACGTGTCGTGTTTGATTGTTCCGCTAAATTCAAAGGCACAAGTCTCAACGAACATTTGTTACCAGGGCCAGACATGATAAACAATCTCACAGGAGTCCTTGTCAGGTTCAGAAAACACCCTATAGCTGTAACATGTGATATTGAAAAAATGTTTCACCAATTTCATGTTCAGGAAAATGACAGAGACTACTTGCGCTTCTTATGGTGGCAGAACGGAGACACAAATTCACCGCTTCAAGATTACCGTATGAAAGTTCATCTCTTCGGTGCTGTTTCTTCGCCTGGGTGCGCAAATTATGGACTAAGATATTTAGCCAGTGAGCATTGTCAGTCACACTCATTAGCCGCCCAGTTCATCATAAGAGACTTTTACGTTGATGATGGAGTCACAAGCGTAGAGACAGTGGAACAGGCTATCCAGCTAACAAAAGAGACACGAGAGTTGTGTGCAAAAGGAGGTCTTCGACTTCACAAATTTGTGTCTAATGACAACACTGTGCTGCAGAGCATACCAGCATCAGAACGTGCAGTAAACTTTGAGACAAAGGATCTTACCTTCAATGACATGCCACTCGAGAGAGCTTTGGGTATTCACTGGAACATACAGAGTGATAGCTTCAAATTCCACATCCCATTAAAAGGTCAACCTACAACACGTCGTGGCATATTGTCAACTGTTGCCTCCATATATGATCCTTTGGGCTTTGTAGCTCCTTATGTCCTCAATGGTAAGAGGATCTTACAAGAAATGTGTCGTAAGGGTACAAGCTGGGATGATCCACTGTCTCTTGCTCTCAGCCCACGGTGGGAGAAATGGCAGCATGATTTTGTTAATCTGGAAAATGTTGACATACCACGATGTTATGTACCTGCTAATTTCGGCAAAATTGTGAAAACAGAGATACATCATTTCTCTGATGCAAGTACCTGTGGTTACGGTCAGTGTTCGTATCTGAGAACGATCAGTGACAAGGATGAGATTCATTGCACTTTCCTCATTGGTAAAGCCCGGGTTACTCCTGTAAAAATCACTACAATACCAAGATTAGAGTTGACGGCAGCTGTGGTATCAGTCAAAATGAGCAATATGCTCAGAGAAGAGCTTGACCTCACCAATGTCGATGAATTCTTTTGGACTGACTCAAAAGTGGTCTTAGGATACATAAATAATGATGCTCGTCGTTTTCATACGTTTGTAGCCAACAGAGTTCAAAAGATACGTCAAAGCACAGCACCCAAACAATGGCTGTACGTCCCAACGGATGATAACCCGGCAGACAATGCTTCAAGAGGCAAAACAATACATGAATTGCTCTCTTCTAACTGGTTTTCAGGTCCGTCGTTCCTGTGGAAGAAAGAAATACAGTGTGTAGATGTTGTACCTGAACTTCCAGTAGGTGATCCAGAAGTTAGAAAGGTTCAGACGTTTCAAACAGAAACCACAGAAAGTAAAGATCTTGTAGACCATTTGTCTAAGTTTTCATCCTGGTCAAATATGGTCAAGGCCATTGCACGTCTTCTGAGAAGGATCAAGAAGGATAAGTCTAATTCACCAGCATCTGTGAGTGAACAAGAACATGCAAGATGCTTGATTCTAAAAGGAGTGCAGAAACAGGTGTATCAGAAAGAAATGGATGTCCTGACTCAAGGTAAACAACTTCCAGGTCATAACAGACTTCATCATCTAGACACCTTCATAGATACAGATGGTATGATTAAGGTGGGAGGAAGATTAAGTCACTCGTCATGCACTCATGTGTTCAAGCACCCACTGATTCTTCCTAAAGAGCATCATGTAACTAAGCTGATAATTGCACACTATCATGAAAGTGTAAAGCATCAAGGGAAAGGTTTCACGATTAATGCTATCAGATCTGCAGGCTATTGGATACCTGGAATGAACAGAGCTGTCACATCTTTCATTCACAACTGTGTACCTTGTAGAAAATTGAGAAAATCTGTTGAAGGACAACGGATGAGTGATCTTCCTGTAGAACGTGTAGAGTCTTCCCCACCGTTTGTGTATTGTGGGATGGATTGCTTCGGTCCTTTCATGACTACAGAAGGAAGAAAACAGCACAAAAGGTATGGTCTACTTCTAACTTGCTTTTGTTCAAGAGCCGTTCATATTGAAATGTTGGAGGATATGTCCACGGATGCTTTCATCAACAGTTTACGATGCTTCATTGCTATCAGAGGCACAGTACGGCAGATCAGATGCGACCAAGGTACCAATTTCGTCGGTGCTAAGAACGAACTTAACTCCGCATTACAGCAACTTGATCCAAAAAGGCTTTCTGCTTTTCTTGCAGATAAACAGTGTGATTTTGTTTTGAATCCCCCTCATTCTAGTCATGCAGGAGGTGTATGGGAGCGTCAAATCAAAACTGTAAGGAGTGTTCTTAATGCTACAGCTTCCCTTGCATCAGGCAGGCTCAGTGATGCTTCACTGCGCACCTTGTTTTATGAAGCCATGGCAATAGTTAATAGTCGTCCTCTTACAGTGGATAACTTGAACGACCCCAAGAGCTTGGAACCACTCACACCTAACCATTTGGTTACCATGAAAGCCACCACAGTCTTTCCACCACCAGGAAAGTTCATAAGAGAAGATATCTATGGGAGAAAGAGATGGAGACGGGTACAGTACCTTACTGAGCAATTCTGGAGTAGATGGAAAAAGGAGTATCTCCACAACATTGCTATTAGACAATGCTGGCATGCTCCAAAAAGGAACTTTCAGATTGGTGATGTTGTCATGGATATGGATGAGAACCTCCCAAGGAATGAATGGAGACTAGGTCGGATCATAGACACTGTAACTAGCCAAGATGGGTTAGTAAGGAAAGTCACATTGACACTTGGTGACAAAACACTGAACAAGAAAGGAGAACGATTGAACAAGGTCTCAGTAGTTGAGAGGCCAGCTCAGAAGTTGGTCTTATTATTGGAAGCGGAGTGAACACCTCTTCAAAAGGACTTTACATACATACACACACACAGAGGTCTTTATAAGTGAAAGTGATATTACTTATGCTTGAAAATTATGCATGTTGATATTACATTTATAATTTGGTGGGAGTGTAACAGACTTTGATGTGTTAATTCTTCTAATTTGTTTTTATATACTTTTTTTTTGATAGTCCTGTTAGTTTAAATTAGGTTTAGGTAATGTATTTAGGTCTTATTAAGGAGGGACTTTTATTTTGACGGGTTTTGTGGTCTACGGGGCTAGACGGGAAAAAGGAAGAGAGGGGTCTGCTACAAGGCCGGTTGCTAGGGTGTTGCTACCGTATGTGGTTGATGATGTAAGTTTTCTTCCTTCATGAGCATGTGTTGATAAAGATGGATAAACGGCTCCTGACAGTGTTTCTCTGAGGTTTCTGTCCAGTGTTGGTCAGGCATCAGTGCGTCTCGACACTTCGTTCAATGTGTCGACTGAATAACTCACTTTACTCTCCTCTAAAACAGTGAATGTTTTTGTCTGAGGAGAGTTTTATGGTTGCAAGAAAAAGGACTGTTGTTGTCCAGGAACCAATTTTTTTGTTGTACAACACAAAATGTATAAAAAAATTAAATAAATAAAAAACGGGGGGAAAATGTGTGTGTGTGTGTGTATATATATATATATATATATATATATATATGTGTGTGTATGTACTTTATGGAGGTTATCTATATTTATATATACAGTGTGTATATATATATATATATATATATATATATTATTATTATTATTATCAATAATTACATTATAATTTAAATAAGAAAAATGAATTATTTTATTGAAATAAATTGTTTTCGGTACCGAAAAAATTATTATTTTATGTAATTATTTATAAAAATGTATTATATTCTTGTTTTGAATAACATTACAAATAATAAGGCTTTTTCACTGCAAAACCTTTTCCAGCAAAAATATCGAAACATTCTAAAATCAAGATACATTTACTGGACAAGCAAAATCACTGAAAATATTAAGACTTGTTTTCTGAACAAGTGTTTTTTTTAAAAACATATTCACATAATTTTGAATTCGCTTAATTTTTATCAATTTTACCGAAAACAAGTCTTAATATCTTCAGTTATTTTGCTTGTCCAGTAAATGTATCTTGATATAAGGATGTTTCGGTATTCTTTTATATTTAGAACGACTTTATATTTATCGTTCTTGGTGTGAATGAGCCTTTTACTTCTTCTGCTGTTGAGTAGTCTCTATTTTGATACAGTCTCTCCTTAAAACAGACCAGAAAAGACATCCGAGTCTTTCTAGAACAAATCCAAAGTACTTGTGAGAATAAAGCCCAAAGAATCCAAGAAGATCCCAGCATGCATCTGTCAGCAGTGATGTGGTTCTCTTCTGCTCTGTCTAGTGAGTCAGTAAATGAAGTTGAGCATCATGAGTTCAGTGTTCAGGGGTTCACCGGATTAACCTGCGTGTTTAGAGACGTTATTAACGCGTATGAACTCATGCCTCGGTAATAATCCTCTTTCCTCTCGGTCCTGACAGAGCAAATGAATATCAGGCCTTTATAATCCAGACTCAGTGAAAGTGTGATCTGGTATGTGTCACTCTAAAAAATGCTGAGTTGTTTTGACCCAATTTTGGGTCGAATATGGCCATTGGGTTACATTTTTAAATTACATTTTTAACCCAATGTTTGAGTTTGTCCATTTGACCCAAAATTGATTTAAACAACCCAGCGTTTTTAGAGTGTGTTTATACACATGCAATGAAATCTGAAATGATGGATTCTGGTGATAAAATGATGGATTATGGCGATGTGTGGAGAGAGGGAGGAAAGGAAAGGTCTTTGTTTAGCCTAATCTTGTGTATTATTTTCACACAGGTGACAAAAGTACATGAAGAACATGTGATGTTTGTGTAACGTCCAGCAGTAATCTGTGTGTAATCGCATTATGAAACCAGAACCACATTCAAGAAAACTGAACTTCTGTCCACTGTGATGTAACAGTACTTTCATTCAGATTCTGTGTGTTATATAAATGTGACCCTGGATCATAAACCCAGTCACGAGTCGCACGAATATATCTGTGACAATAGCCAACAATACACTGTACGGGTCAATATTATCGATTTTTCTTTTATGCCAAAAATCATTAGGATATTAAGTAAAGATCACGTTCCATGAAGATATTTAGTAAATTTCCTACTGTAAATGTATAAAACATTTATTTTTGTGAGTGGATGCAGCTCAATCACGAACATTAATGCACAACTTTAAAGGAGATTTTCTCAATATTCAGATTTTTTTGCACCCTCATTTTCCATATTTTCCTAATATTGTCCTATCCTAAACCATACATCAATGGAAAGCGTATTTATTCAGCTTTCAGGTGATGTATAAATCTCAATTGAAAAAAATGTACACATGTGACTGGTTTTGTTGTCAAGGGTCACAAATGTGACTGTGTTTAGTGAGTTTACAGGTTAATCATCACTCACTAAATATTCTGCAGTGTTATTGATCTGACTGTACTGACGCTGTTGTGTGAGAACTGAACTGGACAATGACGTGTATATATATATTTTTTTTTTAGGGCTGGGCAATGATTAATCACGATTAATCGCATCCAAAATAAAAGTTTGTTTACACATAATATATACGTATGTGTGTAGTGTGTATAATTATTTTGTATGCTGTATATAAATACACATATGCATTTAAGAAATATTTGGAAGTATATACTTTTTTTATATATTAATAAAATATTTTTTCTTTAATATATACATGCATGTGTGTGAATTTTACAAAATAATTATACACACTACACACACATATATTATGTGTAAACAAACTTTTATTTTGGATGCGATTAATCGTTGCCCAGCCCTAATTTTTTTACAACGAAACTGAATCAACATTATAGATAGATAGATAGATAGATAGATAGATAGATAGATAGATAGATAGATAGATTATGTTATATATGCTGTAATACTAGTATGAGATCATGTGATTCTCAGCACTGGATCTCATTTCCCGATGTTTTAAAATAGCAATCAAGCAAATGAATGCACATTGAGAAATGAAGTTCTGGCCTTTGATTTATGATACTGAATAATGAATAAACAACACAGACAAAATCACAATTAAACCTGCATTTGCCTTGATTAATTCTTGTCGTTATACTGTATACAAACAAAACTAATCAAAGATCCGCAAGGTTCAACACTCAAACTTCAGTAGTTATGCAGACAAACAGAGGTCGTATGATTGCAGATGTTTTGATGTGAAGTTTTTTATGACGCAGCTTTTAATGATTTCCAGTTTGATTAATCAGATCCTAATCATTTCATCAGATAAAGGCTCTTCGTTATGAGGTTTAATTCAGCAGGCGCCGCCCCTTCGTAAAATCTGACAAGCGCATGAAAAAATCAGCGAGAGTTGATTAATAACTCCAGACATGATGCAATCTTCATCTTTATTAAGATGTTGAAAGCTCTGCGGTGATGTGACCACACGGCTTTTCCAAACCGGACAGCAAGGAAGAAAAGGGTAGAAAAAGAGAAAAATGTGAGGTATTTGAGCGAGCGAGGGAAAGGAAGAAAGACACAGTGTTGGCCCAGGAATAATTAACAAATAGAGTACAGATGGCAAAAACAGATGGTTTCATTCGGGTTGTTCTGCAGATGGAAGGCCGCTGATGATAATGGATTCTGCACTCAGACGCTGGACAAACGTCCTCTAGAAACATGAGCGTCTGAACAGAAACGCTCAATGCATAGATTGGCAAAGTTCAGAGACTTCAGTCGTGTTGAAATGCTTTCTCATGCACTCTTCAATATAAAGCATCCAAATAGGGTTTTATTGCACCAATGACAAAGATTTTACAGAACATTAAAAAAATTCTAAAGAACCTTTTGTGGAATGGAAAGGTTAAAGATGTTAAAGGAACACTCATTTTCCAGCTCCCCTATAAACAGTTTTACCGTTCTCGAATCCATTCAGCCGATCTCCGGGTCTGGCGGGAGCACTTTTAGCATAGCTTAGCATAGATCATTGAATCGGATTAGACCGTTAGCATCTCTCTCAAAAAAATGACCAAAGAGTTTCGATATTTTTCCTATTTAAAACTTGCCTCTTCTGTAGTTACATCGTGAACTAAGACCGACGGAAAATGAAAAGTTGTAAACTCTTTGGTCATTTTTTTAAGAGAGATGCTAACGGTCTAACGGTCTAATCCAACCCGATCTCACTAAATGCGTCTTTATTGCACGCATGTGTATTGTCGTGTAATTTATACGCTAAATTGAGTTTTTACGTGCATAGGATACGCATTGGTTGGTTAGGGTAGGTTTAGGTGTGTGTGGGGTGCGTGTGTATTATACGCTTGGGTAGGATTAGTGGTGTGGGGTGCGTGTGTATTACACGCAAATGAACTGCGTCTCATATGCACGTAAAAACTCATTTTCGCGTATCAATTACACGACAATGCGTGTCATAGAGACGCATTTACGTGAGAACAGGCTGGTCTAATCAGATTCAATGATCTATGCTAAGCTATGCTAACAGTGCTACCTCCAGACCCGGAGATCGGCTGAATGGATTCGCGAACGGTAAAACTGTTTAACTCTAGGGGAGCTGGAAAATAAGTCTATTTCCAAAAAAAGTGGAGTGTTCCTTTAAAGATTGTTCAGTGATGGCAATAGTTAGTGCATCCGTCCGGTTCTGGAAGCAAAAACTCCATTCATTTTCTCCATAGGAAAATATTTTTTTAATGATAACTTTAAAGACAACCTTGCTGTGAGCTACGAGGTTCTTAATCTGGTGTTTGCTTCTATTGAAGATGTCAACTTGCATTATTTTAATTTAGTTTTAAAATAATCGTGTTTAACAATGGAATTCGTGGTGAAAAACTACATTACCCATGATGCTGTACATAAAATTCCCCCAATCAGAGAGAGCAACATAAGTATTTGAATATATATAAATATTTTGCGATACACTTAATTTGATATGTTCTCCATTATTTTTTATTAGATTACGCTGTTCGCAATGCTTCATGGGATTGTAGTTCTTTCTCTCACGAAAGCCGATAAGTTCACACTTTTGTACCTTTATATTTTTATCTGATTTCAAATACTTTTTTGCTTCAAATCAAAGTTTGTAGTGTTATGATACACCTCGTATTTGTTTGATTTGATTCATGGCTTTTAATACTTTAATATAGACTTTTTTGAAATCCCTATTGGAGAAATGAATGGGAAAAAAATACTTCTGGAAGCAACGCCGCTGAAAAAAGTGTGCGGGAACCTGTGTGTAACCAGTTTCTTGATTAATGCTGATGAGTTGTGTTTGGTGCGGCAGCGTCTGTTTGTCCAATCATATGTACACAAAAAGCAGACATTGGAAGCCATAGCAAGATTAATATAGTAGTGTATTTCTGTTGAATGTCCTTCACAGGTGTGTGTTTACAGCGCGGCTCATTGACTCTTGGTTTTTAACTAATCGTTTTATAAACAGGATGCCGGCAGTTTAAAACATTGGTTGAAATCAGTCACCGAAACATAAACATAAACTTTAGTGCGGTCGTGACAGTCAGCGCACATCTCATATTCTGCCTGAGTCAACATTTCAGCGCTTATGATAATGATTCATGTGTCATTGAGTCACTTTATGACACACAACCATTCAAAAGTTAGTGTTTTTTAAAGAAATTAATACTTGCATTCATCAAGGACACATTAAATTGATTAAAAGTGACAGTAAAGATTCAGATTCTATTTAAAATAAACGCAGTTTCTATTTATTGAGGAATCATAAAAAAATGCATCACGGTTTTCACAAACATATTAACTGTTTTCAACATTGATAATAATCATAAATGTTTCTTGAGCATCAGATCATCATATTATCCTGATTTCTGAAGGATCATGTGACACTGAAGACTGGAGTAATGATGCTGAAAATACAGCTTTGATCACAGGAATAAATTACACTTTACTATATATTCACATAGAAAACAGCTATTTTAAAGGGGACCTATTATGCAAAATTCACTTTAGCATGCTGTTTGGACATAAATGTGTTTGGGCTGTGTGTGGACACAACCACCCATTAGTGATAAAAATCCACTCACTCCTTTTTTATTAATCCCCATAAATCATAAGCAGTGTCTCCCAACGACCTGTTTTCAGAATGCGGCTTTAGTGACGTCACTAAAGCCACAGGCCCCGCCCACGAATGTTGACAGACACTGCGGTTTGAACATCAACCCGCCCTGATCGAGTTCACGCGAGCGAGTTGTACACACATCCGCCATTGCTGCACGGATGAGAATGTCTCCCAAGCGTTGTAGGTGTTGTGTGGCTGCGGCTGGATGTATTAAGCCACACAGCTCTCTCTATTTACTCCCGAAATCTGAGGCAGCCGCTGAAGAGGAGGTGGATTCATTTTGAATCAACTCTACCGAAATTCGTTTGTACTTGCGCACTACTTATACTGTGTTTACCCAGCTCTGTAAACTTGTAACTCACTCACTCTGTAAATGGTGATTTTCTGGAGTAAAACTCTTTTGTGTGATGTACAATAAACGTTATTTAACTCATCAGTATATTTTTGATCATCATTTGGACGGGTCCGAAACAGCAGGCTTGTAGGCTAACGTTATATTAATAGTGGATACATAAGTTTACAAGCAAATGACAAATACGTTATAACCGTAATTAAACTAAACTATACCTGTCCTGTTCCATCTCCATACAGTATATTCTCTGACTCTGTATAGGCAATATTACCGGTACTGAGAATTTCTGATATTAGCATTATTCCGTGAGATGAAATTGTCCCGAGCGCGAGCTCATGAAGCTCCGCCCCCTGTGCGTGCAGCAGCAGCAGCTTATTTGCATTTAAAGGGCACACACTAAAACAGCGCGTTCTTTAAAAAATGATCTGTTGGGTATTTTGAGCTAAAACTTCACATAAACACTCTGGGGACATCAGATACTTATTTTACATCTTGTGAAAAGGGGCATCATAGGTCCCCTTTAAATGATAATAATATTTCACTATTTTTACTGTATTTTTGATCAAATAAATGAGGCCTTGGTGAGCAGAAGAGACTCAAAAACATTTTTTTTAACAATCGTACTGACCCCAAAACTGACCATATAATTGTGCAGTTCAGCCATTGGCTTTCTTTGTATGGACAAACGAACAAAAAAAAAAAATCGAAACATCTTTATAAGGAGATCTGTCATTTGTCTGCAATATCCCTTTAACTCTTGTTTCGAATTATATTCATATTCAAATTCAGAAATGATTTATGTGTAAACCCAATCGGGTCTGTCTGTATCTGCTAAGAGGTTTCTTTCAAGTTTCTCACTGTAAGATATTGAGTGACACTATATAAGTAGTTTCTCCCAACCTTTGACAGCTTTAAAGAAGTGATCACTTCCTGAATGCTGTACGTATGTTGTTCATTTATCCGATGTGATCATACGAGGTTTTTGCTTAAACGTGTGAATCAGTGACATGCTAAAAGGCCATTGATTTTTACATGATGTCTTCCTGATGGCGCTTGAAAGGGTTTGAGAGTGTCACGTTCATAGAAACGTCTGGGATAATTCGATCCAGGTCGGGGTTTAGCAGAAGAAATCACATTCAAATCAAAAGCTGTAATGACTCTCCGGCTGTGTGCACCTGAAAAGAGCCTTTGAGCTCAATTAGGGGCTTGTCAACGCACCTTTAAACTGCACACACACTCGTATTTGAGCTGAGCTCACACAGACAACCCAGCAATTTACTGTAATCCATATTGACGGCTCCTCGATGACCTCATCGCGCCGGGATTTTCTCAGAGACGGCCAATCTAAACAACCGATTTAACTTTACGTGTGGGACCAAAGCCACTGCGTCGAGCATGATAAACGCAGCGCAGAGATATGAAGCCCTGCAAAAAATTATGTTCAAAACAAGTATTTTTGTCTTGTTTTCCAGTCAAATATCAGTAACACTTTACAATAAGGATCCATGCGCATGAACTAACAGGGAAAAAGCATTTATTAATCTCAGTTAATGTTCATTCCAACATTAACTTTAAAATCAAAAGTTGTATCTGTTAATATTATTGGTCATTTTATTTTACAGTGTCCTTATTACACGTTACATGTAGTAATAACTATAAATTGTGCAAAATTAAATGCAACTAACTATAAACCTAACCCTATAAGTACATGTACATGTAGTTTATTATTAATACTCTGTAGTTAAGTGTGTAATTACACTGTAACAGGGACACCTTCAAATAAAGTGTAACAATATTATTTAATGGACATGAACGAACAATGAACAGCTGTTTTAATTAGCTATACATTAACAGATTAATATATACTGTAACAAGTGAATTGCTCAATGTTAATGTTAGTTCATGCATTAACTAATGCATATTGTTATGTGTTACCAAAATATCTAAATGTTCTTTAATCAAGATACATTTACATGAGAAGCAAAATTACATGAAATATAAAGTCTTGTGTATCAAAATGAAGTAAGTTTGAGCTTGAAAACAAGAAAAGTATTTGCCACTTGCGGTTCAATGCTTTTTAGTAAATGTATCTTGATTTAAGAATGTTTAGATATTTGTGCTGGAAAACCAGACAGAAATACTGAGGAATAATGTCATTTTTGCTGTGTAAAAAAATAACTTGTTTCTTTTTTACCTCTTTCTATTTTTCTGACCCCATTGGCACTTTTTTTAATTTCTAATTTTTTTAAATAGCCTATAGCTAATTTATTTCATTTTTTCTCCAGAAGTGAAGACTTAACCCTTTATTACTTTACTTTACTTTACTACTTTAGTGAAGTCTTCACTAGTGAAGTGAAGACTTGAAATATGTTCTAAGAACATTTTGCTGCCGTTCCCATTCATTTATGAAAAAGTTATTTTGGATTTTTTTTTTTAACATAAATGTTAAGGGAACATTCTATTTCATCATTCTTCCAACATCATGGAACGTTACATTTGAATGTTCTCTGAACGTTCTGAAACAAGTAGTAACATTTAAAAAACATTGAACAAACAACCAACTAAAACGTTTTAGAAAAAAAACATCCCATGATGAATGACATAAATAATGTTTTTGTGTTAGATAACTTTGATCGAACTTTTTATTAATGTTACTGGAAGCATGTTTGTTCATAACGTTTTCTGTTTTCACTGGGAATATAATTTGCATCTTGCTTTTACAATGTTCGATGGCCTATTTATACAGGAAAACAAAGTGTGTGTTTCAGAGTGTCTTTGCTGTGTGGAATATGAACGTACAGCAAACTTCATCACAAGCTCAGACTTTTCTTTGTTGTGTTGCGCCGCTCAAAGCAATTTCGAAGCACTTACGGTAAACCCACAGCACACACGACGATCGTTCACAGTTTTCCCAGAACGCGCACAAACGCCTGCAGACACAGGGCTGTTTGACTGCAGAAACACCAGCTGGGTCACTCTTTATTTCTTTGCTTAATTAATGCTCTGTGCTTTTGAGAGGTTTGAAGCGACCGGCGTCTGAACTTAAAACAGCGTAGACTTCTTTAGCGTCAACTCTTTTCACATCGCCCTCGAGATGCACGTTAGAAATCAAGAAATCAAATCTGGAAGAGCAAAGTGAAACCCACCAGTACAAAGTGTGATAAATGCAAATGTATTCACTGACATTTGAAAACCAAACGTCAGATTTTGAGTTTTCCTGCCTCAGGTGAGTTTATCCTGCTAATGAAGCGGTTCCTATAAGCTTTAACCTTTCTGTGCCGTTTGTGAACCTGCCACTGTTGTGACCTTCACGTTGACTGTTCCTCGTTACACCGCAGGCCTTCCTCGGCCCTGAAGCTTCATGCTGAAACAAATCGAGCAGAATCATTCATAAAAGTGGGCCGGAAGCGAAAGAATACGTGTTCCCAGCATTATTAAAATGCATATGTTTAATTTATGATCCAACACTTTCAAAGGGGATCAGCTGTCTGGGAATAAAGTCCGACATTCTTTTGCCATATGTATTCCCTCATGCGTTTTCATTCATCCTGGCCGCTGTCTACATCACAAGAGCGCGACGTGTCGGGAGAAATCCCACCTGATCCCAAACGAAGCTGAGAAATCAGAAAGCATTACTCTGAAAAGCACAAAACTGGCTGAGCTTCACAATCCACGACAGTTTCCCAAGGAAAAATACTCTTCTGTTCGCGATTTATTTGAGTGCTTGAAGTTTGCTAGGAATAATGTTGTGCTGGACTCACAGTGTGTTGTTTCAAACATTTTTTTTCTTCACATTTTTATAAACTTTGATTTGCAGCACAGTATTAGTACTTTTGGGTGGAAAAGCCAAATGTAATTTAATAGTAAACTGAACTACTCAATTCTTACACTCTCAAATAACATGTTAGAGACTTAATATATATTATACATAATATTCGTATATTATGAAATTAGTAGGCTATATACATTTTTAAAAAATGAATGTAAAATATAAATGTATTTTATTTTTATATTTTATTATTTTTTCTACTCTCTCTCTCTCTCTCTATATATATATAATTGTTGTTTCAAGGTAAAAAGGTAAGTATCTGTGCTGCCTTAACATTTTAAGTTGAGTCAACTTGACATTTGTAGCCTAGTTGTTGTACTTTTTTTAAGTTGAAACAACTCTTATTTTGGTGGAAAAGCCAAATGTAATTTAATAGTAAACTGAACTACTCAATTCTTACACTCTCAAATAACATGTTAGAGACTTAATATATATTATACATAATATTCGTATATTATGAAATTAGTAGGCTATATACATTTTTAAAAAATGAATGTAAAATATAAATGTATTTTATTTTTATATTTTATTATTTTTTCTACTCTCTCTCTCTCTCTCTCTCTATATATATATAATTGTTGTTTCAAGGTAAAAAGGTAAGTATCTGTGCTGCCTTAACATTTTAAGTTGAGTCAACTTGACATTTGTAGCCTAGTTGTTGTACTTTTTTTAAGTTGAAACAACTCTTATGGCGCTTTTCCACTACACAGTACCAGCTCGCCTCGGCTCGGCTCGACTCGACTCGCCTTTGTTTGGTTTTCCACTGTGTAAAAGTTGTACCTGTACCTGCTTTCGGGTACTTTTTTTCGTACCACCTCCGGCGAGGTTCTAAGTGAGCTGAGGCGATACTAAAATGTGACGTGTAAACACAGCAGACTGCTGATTGGTCAGAGAGAATCATCACTATTCACTGCGCGCCAGACGGAGTATCCTGAATAACCCCGCTATTTTTAAATAGTTTGGCCAGATTGCGTGAGATCCCCATTACTACTATTTTTATGGCAACTCGGAAGAATACGCCGTGGTCAAACGAGGAGTGTGTGTCGCGGTTTTGTCGCGACTCGCGGCTCGCGCAGAAGATTACTTCACGGCAGTTTCCTGCAGCGTCGCTATGACGACCAGGTACTATTCTGGAGGTACTATCTGCAATGGAAAACGGAGCGAAAAGCGAGCCGAGTCGAGGCGAGGCGAGTCGAGCCGAGCCGAGTTGAGCTGGTACTGGTAATGGAAAAGCGCCATTACAGTGCATATAAGATATAAAGTAGGCCTACATATAAATAAATGTAGTATAATATAAATTATATATATAATATATATGATGAATGGCTTATAAAAAATATTTTATATCGTATCATCATTTTTGATTCAGTTGTCATTTGCAATTCTTCACAACATAAGTTGTTTTATTTCCACATCAGAAAAAAATCGTTTTCAGGATGAATCTTGGGTTCATAGCATTGTTGCTACTGTTTTGTTTTAACTTTTTTTTTTAAATTACCATCTCATTATGTCTGATTTCCAAAATGAATCATTCTTTTAAACCAGTATTTTTTAATTATTCACTTTAACTTATGATTCATTTATGAATCACTCAAGTGTAAGAACTGTTTTCATAAGTGAAAATATACTGAATTTAAAGCTGCAGTCGATTCAAAACGGTAAGCTTGATATAATGTTTTTAACTCTAGTGGTAATGGTGGATTTCCACGGGAGCTTCGTCATTACGTCACATCTGTCCACATAAAGAAGATCTCAGCTAGTACGAGTGTGAGGATGTTGGAGATTTATAGCCTTTTCTCACAGCACTTGATATATTAAACTTATCAATTTGATGTCGGATCCAGAAAGGTCCGCTAAGTCCGGCTGGCATCCAGGCTAAGTTAGATCCAGTTCTAAGGAACATTCATTTGTTGGTATGACAATTAGAAATTAGACTTCACAGAAATTGAAACTGAACCACAGGTAGCCCTAATACACATTAAATGTAGTCCCGCAATGCTGATGTTGTTAACATTAAAGGGGTGATGAACTGAGAAATCAAATTTTCCTTGAGCTTTTGACATCTAAGAGGTCATCATATTATAAGAATATCCTGTAAGTTTCAGAACTGAAAACGTCCTTGTTAGTCAAATAAATGCTTTTATTGACACCAGGCTCAGCAAACGACTCGTTTTTCAAAGTAGGGAACTATGACGTCAAAGAGGATAAAACACCACCCCCGCAGAAGAAGATCAACGCCTACTTCCACACGGCCGGTTTAGCCCCGCCCACCGATTCGCGCATTTCACGCATAGCTAAATAACATAGGCCTACCTCATGATGACAAACCGGTGTAGCAGTCGATTCGGTTCCCTACAGGAATTTGTGTTCCCCCTCAAAGAGGCATGTCTGCGCATGCGTAGCAGATGCATCAAAGCACAACTGGAAGTACGGAAAGCGTAGATAAATATAAGCTAGATTGAAATGACAGAGCAGGGAAAACTCGCTTATAATAATAACTTTTTTTTATTAAAAAATAAAACTTTTTTAACCTTTTGGCTTTCCGTAGCCTACATCCAGTGCTTCTTGTCCTATTCAATTCTGATGGTACGTAATATGGTAACCTGATGGTAAAGCGGCAACTACGCACGATTTGTAGTATGATTGCGTAAAGGGAACAGGAATTCCTGTAGGAAACCGAATCGACTGCTACACCGGCAGCGACTCACAGCCACACATTCTCCTCAAAACATCGTGTTCATCCGCGCTGTTCAACTCACGTAAAGCTGATAATTCCGCGAATAACTGCAATTGCACATTTCGAACAGAGATAGCGACAAAACTACGGACTGCAGCTTTAACCAAAAATCCTGAAATCTTTAAATGCACCAGTGCTGCTTTATTTCATAGCTCTATGGAAAATTTGACTGTAATGGGTTCATTTTCCCAGTGCTCCTGGGTCTATTCAGCGTCACATCTATTGGAAAGCTGTCATCGCTCTCAGTGTTTTTACAGTAGCAATAGCAGGTGGGCCACTGTCTGGACCACTGGCCTCCGGCTATGGCTTTATAACAACGATATTTCAAAACATCTCATGTGTGAACCATGGAAGAGGGAGGGCTGTCTGAAAACCTCCAAACACTCAGTAAAGTATACAGAGTTCACTAAAACACTGGTTTCTTGAGTTTCATACGGCGTAATGTCACTCAATCACATCATTCAGCTCATCATCCCGCTGTCACTCTGCGACGCTCATCTCTCCAGTCTCCAGAAATGAAAGCAAGTGCTTTTTCCCAGTCTGATTTGTGGAGTTTACCCGCAGCGTTCGCTTTCTTTGATCAAAACAAGGAGATGTTAAGGATTTGAAGACATGCTGTGCGGTTAAAGAGTCTCTCCTGGGGCGGACAATTAACACTCGCCATTCTCAAGCGATAGTTCATGCCGATCATACCGGGAGGCAGCAGTTATGATGCTCGAATATCAATTTTAATTACCAGTAAGGCTACCAGCAGGCCAAGTAAGAAAAAAGAAAATTAAATACTTCAAAAATGTACGGGGAAGATTGTTTGAGATGAACGGCTCTGGAGATTTGACACTCAAATAGAGATGTAGACTAACTGAGAAAG